>JAZKJV010010538.1:0-92553 GCA_037367405.1 Ottelia alismoides | reverse complement strand
TTCGATCGCGGCGAGCAGGCGTCGCGTTGCCCGTAGCGCCTCGATACTCTCCGCGCTCATGCCTATCAGCTTCAGCAACTGGATCTGCTGGTCGAGCTTCGACGCCGCATTCGTCGCCTCTGTCTCGGCCACACGCAGGTCGCGCTCCGGGATCACCCGGCTCTCATGGAGGGAGCGGGAGCGGCGCAGACGATCTTGGGCGAGACCTTCATCGGCAAGTGCGGTCAGGAAGCCCCGCTGGGCCTCAATGAGCTCGGGTGAACGCATGGTGGCGATGAGCTGGCCCTGCCGAACAGGTTCGTCGGGCGTCACCAAGATGGTCTCGATCAGTCCAGCTGCTGGCGCTGCAACAATGCGGACCTGTTGGGGCGGAACAGTCACCATGCCGGGGAAAGCAAGGTTTGTCGCTCCTTGCTCGACCTGAACGGTGCTGAGCTGAATGCCCGCTGAGCGTAAGGCGCGGTCATCGAGCTTGATCTCAACCGAACGCGTGGTCGAAGCCGCGATAGCCCCCCCGGCTTGGGCTGTCCCAAGCATGGCGGCGAAGGCTGCCAGGGTGGCGAGCGGAAGCGAGATCCAGTTGTAGGGCACGGATAAACCTCAAGGGAAACCGATGGAGCTGCGATGAGCCCCACAAGGGAGCGGCAATGTGGGATTGAACCGGCCCTGGCCTATCGGGAGCTGGCTTCTTCAGGATGCGGCGGGCGCTGATTGGCGTGAACGCCCATCTCGAGATCTCAACGTCCAGCCTGACGGCAGCTGCCAAGGAGCAGCCGAAGGCTTTCGGCGGGATCCATCGGCGTTACTCAGGCGCCCGCATAAGGACACTGTTCGGGCATTTCCCAGATCAAGGCCGGCGCGTTCCCCGCTGCGAAGGGGGCAAGGTCCGGCACCAGCGCTGGTCCGGCGCCCAGAGGCAGCGCGGCCTTGTGAAGCGCGACCGAGCGCGGTCCTGTAAAGCGGTTGACGAGGACAGTGACACCGGAGGGGATCATGACGGCATGCCCGACCTGACGGTCAGCGTCACAACGGACATGATGGACATTCAGGCCAGCCGCCAGACCGGTGAGGGAGATGGGTGCGGCATCGATCGGCCCCGTGACGACGACGAGATGATCTCCGGTAGCCAGATTTCCCCCCTCCTGCCTGATCACGGATGCAAAGGCCTCGGCGGCGTTCTCATCCGGGCGCAACTGCTCCCCATCCCAGACGAGACCGCAATGGGTCACGACAAGAGGCAGACCATCATAGGCAACGCTTCTCTTGTAGGTGAGCTTGTCAGCACGGGCTGCGACGCCCTGCTCGATACGCGCGGGAAGAGTCCATTTGGCTGACTGTGCACGCACCCGCGTCGCGGCGACCACGTGGAGGGACACCTGTGCCATCACCTCGTCGCCCGCAATGGCTTTGGCCCAATTGCTGGCGAACAGCTGCAGGTGCAGACCCGTCAAGGGAAATGAATCGAGAGCACAAGGCGCACTTTGCGCAACAGTGCCCAACGCGAATGCCGCTTCCGACATCGATGCATTATACGCACGCTGAAGATCGTGAGCGTGAACGACAAAGACTATTCGCGTGGCCTGTTTTTTCATTTGCGCCTCCACCGACGCATTCGAAATAGAGTTCGCGGCCTAATACGCCACTAATAGAATTGGTTATCTCGCCTTATGATTAAATTCGCACATAATATATAATATTATTAATCGGCTTTCGCATATGGTTGAAAAATGATGATTCTCATAGGAATGCGGCACAAGATTTTGGGAGACAGACGGCAAAGTTCGACCGTGCATGACAATGCGAAGGCGATCGAACCGCACCCAATCATGAACGAAAGATTAAGAATGGAATCGAGGATGTTGCAATAGAATCACAGATGGACAACGAAACGCCGCTCATGGACCAGAAACATACAGCTGCGCCATGACCTTCGGGGCGATCTCGGGTATGAATGTACCTGAAAGTGGCCAACCGGTCGCGAATCGATGAGGCCATCGTAGGAACGATGGCTTTGAAAGCTCCTAGGGACCCACAATGAAGAAGCTCCTCCTCGCCACGACTGCCATTGTCGCTCTCGCGTCCGGGGCGCAGGCCGCGGACCTCGGCGTTCCGCGGGCGCCGGTTGCCGCCGCGATCGTGGCGCCCAGCTTTAGCTGGACGGGTTTCTATCTTGGCGCCAACATCGGCCTCGGCATTGCCAATACCAATTACAGCGCTCTGATCCCGGGTGTCCCGGGTAGCGGCAGCGGCCTCGTTGGTGGCCTGCAGGCTGGCTATAAACTGGCAGATCAACAACGTTGTGCTCGGCCTCGAGGGTGACTTCGGCTACTTCGGCACCCGTCGTACCGGCGCCTTTGGTGTCGGCAGCTCGCTCACCTGGCGCACGCAGTGGGATGCCTCCATCCGCGGCCGCCTCGGTGTCGCGGTCGACCGTACGCTTCTCTATGTGACCGGCGGCGTCGGCTTTGCCGATATCGGTGCCCGGGGCCAGATCGCTGGCGTGGCTCTCGTGAACTTCGCTGCGACCCAGACCCGCGTCGGCTTCCAGCTGGGCGCCGGCGTCGAGCACGCTGTGACCCAGAACGTCAGCCTCCGCGCCGAATATCTCTATGGCAACTACGGCCGGAAGGTTCTCGCCGGCAACAACGTGCGCCTCGACGAGCACAAGTTCCGCGTCGGCGTGAACTTCCTCTTCCTGACCGGCCCCTCGGCGGTGGTCGCCCGCTACTGAGCCTTTGGCCCATTGAAACGTGAAAAGGCCCGCCTCTGAGCGGGCCTTTTTGTTTTTGCTGCGGTCGCCATCGGAAAGCTCCTTCGGCCATAGCGAGGTGACGGCCTAGCGCCTGCGCACGACTCACAGGTTAACAGACTGTTGCACTCTCATCACATGACCCTATCATGTGGCTCGGGGCTGCGTTCCCATGATGACTCCACACCAGCGGAGGACTATGGCTTGCCCATCAGCGCTGGTGACAGCGCCGTCCTGATTCAGTTTGGAAAGGTCATCACCATGAAGAAGCTCCTCCTTGCCACAGCCGCGGCTGTCGCCTTCTCTGGTGGCGCTCAGGCCGCAGATCTCGGCTCGCGCCGTGCTCCGGTCGCTGCCGCTGTCATGGCGCCGGCCTTCTCCTGGACCGGCTTCTACCTTGGTGGCCATGTCGGTTACGGCTGGGCCTCTTCGCGCTACAACGACTTCTCGGGCGTGTTCGCTCCGGCCAGCATCAATGCCAACGGTTTCCTCGGCGGCATCCAGGCTGGCTATAACTGGCAGATGAACAACTTCGTCGTCGGTGTTGAAGCGGACGTCGCAGCCAGCGCTGCGGCCCGCACCTTTAACCTCGGTGCTGGCTCCTTCTATCGCGCTTCGAACCCGTTCCTCAGCACTGTCCGTCTGCGTGCTGGTCTCGCCGCCGACCGCGCCCTCTTCTACGTGACCGGCGGTCTCGGGATCGCGACCTTCAATGAGCGCATCACCACGCCGGCGGCGCTGTTCACGACCTCTTCGACCCGCGCCGGCTACGCCCTGGGCGCTGGCATCGAGTACGCCCTGACGCAGAACTGGACCGTCAAGGCCGAGTACATGTACTACGGCTTCGGCGATCGCCGGAACGTCTTCACCCGCCTCGATCGGATCCGTTCGGACGTCCATACGGTGAAGATTGGTGTGAACTATCTGTTCTCGACCGGTCCTTCGGCGGTCGTTGCCCGCTACTGATCTCCATTTGGAGATCGTCCTCGGAGGAGGCCCGCCCCGCCAGGCGGGCCTTTTCTTTTGGACGGGACGCGCAGCAGAGAGTGCTGGCCAAAAGGGGACCGGTTCTCCTGTGTCTCCTGCTGCTATGCCGCCTGTGCAGACGTGAACGCTGCGCGGAATATCCTCGCCAAGGAGCTATCGACCCTTGGCGGAACCAGAGGACGTCCAGGGCCGGCCTGACGATCAAGCTTCTCTGGAGGCAGGAAGCAGGAAAGCCCAGGCCCGCAAGAGTCAGAAGCCCGCTCCTTCAGGGGGCGGGAGTGATCAAGCGTGCCCGGGGGCTGTCCACCCATTCCGACGCAACAAGCTCAAGAGATAGAACCTTAGCCACTGGCGCGCTGGCGACAGAGCCAGAAGGGAGCCGCGTGGCATGGGGCCACGTGGCAAAGAAAGACGAGGCTCAGAGCCACAACGGCCGGCGCGCGCGCATGAGCGCAAACATTGCGCCCCCCCTCTTTGCAATCAGACCTCACTCCACCTGGACGCTTCTCGAGGGAAGCGATCTCAGGGGCCGCTCGGTTGACGGGGGTCAGACTGCGGACAATCCGCAAATCCCCAAGGCATCCAGACAACAAAAAACCCCGGCGGTTGCCCGCCGGGGTTTCGTGGAACCGGTCCAGGGACCGGACCAGATCAGAAGTTCCGCTGAACGCGGAACAGGCCGCGCCAGTTGGAGTCCGAGGTCTTGAAAGTGCCGTCGGTACGAACCAGAGCACCGGTCGTGGCAGCGCCCGAGTTGACGCTGTTGCGGCTGATCGAGCCGTAAACGATCTCGACACCGAGGTCGAGGTTACGAACCGGCGACCAGATGGTGTTCACGCCGACCGACCAGGCGGTGAAGTCCGGGAGGGTCGAAGCGAGCGGAGCGTCGACCTTCACGTAGTTACCGTAGATGGACGAGCGCAGAGCCGGGGTCCAGAAGTGACGGAAGCCGGCAGCAAGACCCCAGGCCTTCGTGGTCTGGATCGTGCCATTGGCGCCGAGGGCCGGGTTCACGATCGCATCGCGGTAAGCGAAGACGACGTTCGAGGCCTGCGAGTAGTTGAACGGACCGGCGGTCGCGTTACGGTTCGCACCGATGAGGTCCGAGTTGCCGTTGTTCAGGACGTAGCCGAGCATGCCGTCAACATAGGTCGCCTGCAACCAGAGCACGTCGCCGCGGGCGAGCATGTCGAGGTTGATGCGCAGACCAGCGCCGAGGGCGAAGCCCCACTTGTCGCCAGCGGCAACGGTCGGAGCCGTGGCGCCCGAGGCGAGGGTGACGCCGGCATTGCCGTAGTCACGGATCTGGCGCATGGCACCCATCAGCTGGGCCGAGCCCCAGCCCTGATCGACGCGCAGGTTGGCGACGATGTCGGGCATGTCCTGACGGCCGTAGGTCAGACCGCCGAGGCCCGAGAACGGACGCTGGGCGAGGTTGACGACGCTGGCACCAGCAGCGGTGTCAAAGGCCGAGTCCAGGTTGCCGATCTCGGAGGTGCGACGATCCTCGAGAGAGATCGTGGCCGAGAAGCCCGAACCGAACGAAGCGGTGTAGGCGAGGAGGTTCGTCGCGGCAGCGCGGGCGACGAACACGTCGCCAACGAGGCTCACGTCGGACTGGTAGAAGTTGAAGAACGAGGCCGAGTAGCCGAAGGTGAAGCCGGCGAACTGGATGAAGGCACGGTCGAGAACAGCCAGCGTCGAGCGCGGATGGTTGTTGCCGACGTTGCCGCCCGAGGCGACGTAGCCCGAGGACTCACCACGACGGATGGTGAACTGGGCGAAGCCGCGCAGCAGACCATACTCGGTGTTCGAACGGGCGTCGAAGTTCAGGGCAACGCGCGACTGGAAGGCAGTCGTGTTGTCGAACGCGGCGTTGTTCAGGTTGTTCGCGGTGCCGGCACCATTCGAGCTGGCGCGCGAGGTGTGGTCGTAGATCGAGTAGTCAGCGCGCACGAAGCCGCCGACGCGAAGGCAGGTGTCGGAACCCGGGATAAAGAAGAAGCCCGCGCCGTAGGTGTCGCAGATGCGCACGTACTCGGCCGGGGCAGCCTTGCCCGGGAGATCCGCTGCCTGAGCGCCCGAGAGGGCAACGAAGCCCGCCGCAGCGCCGAGAAGAAGGCTCTTAACCGTCTTCATGTTGTAGACCTCCAAATCGTGTGAGGCGACCACGCGTTGATCGCCGGTTTTTTTGGTCGCCGGCTTTAACCGCACGCCCCCCCGGATCAGCCTTATGGCCTCTCCGAAACGCCGATGACCATACGCGGCCAGCGGCATGAAGCAACAAGTGAGGGCCCTTTTTCGCCATAGTGCGGTCGGGTTCAGGGGTACGTGTGGCTGGTTTACAACAGAACGGACGCGGGCCTTAAGACCCCATTAACCCCTTGTTTTAACTGATGAAGATCTTGGCACTTGAAGGATGCTGCAGTGAGAGACCCTGCAATATCGCCGCACCGGCCGGCGCCGCGGCAGGAAATGGCCGCCCCGTGACCGAATCGCGGCCAGAGGCGCGATTAAGGCTCCCTGGACGGCTTTTCGCCTCGCGGGATTCCCGAGCCGACAGGGCCGGTCTCCACAGGCGGCTGCCCGGCGCCAGGCAGGACCTGCGTCAGCCCCGCCACGGCGGCCTTGAGGACTTCGCGATGGCTGTCACCCGCCGGCTCAAGACCAATCCGCGAGGTCAGACGCGGATCTGTTTCCGCTGCGGCAATTCCCGGCTGGTCGATTTTTGACATGGCGACGAAGTCCTTTGGGAGAATTCACACCAGAGAGGTGGGAGGCCCTTTTCTCTTTAACCAGAGGAAGGCAACGGAATCTGTGCTCCCGCGTCAATCGAGCCTTTACCCGCGTCCGCTAACCTAGCGTCATGACACTGCCGTCGATTCCCCTGGATGATGAAGAATCCCTGCTGACCCTGGCCCGGGTAGCCTACAAGGCTTTTGACAAGGCCAAGGAGGCAAGGGATGCGAACCTAATGCAGGAAGCGATCCATCTGATCCTGGCGCTTGAGAAGCGGATCGAGGCGGTCCGCCACGCCAATATTCGGGCCGCGATAGGGCGCTGAGCGTGAGGCCACTGGCCCGCCGGCTTCCCGGGGCCTTGGGTAACCCTTATCGATCCTCACGGATCTGGCCCGTCCCTGTCATCCCGACCTTCTCATGGCGAGCCTAGATCCAGCCTCATGGGCGTCTTATTGAGGGCAACGCCCAGGACATCGAGCGCCTCGCAGACCGGGAGCACATCGATCCCCTTCTCGCGCGCCATACGGACAGTGCGATGGAGAAGGTGGGGGGAAACCCCATAGGGCGTGGGCTCATCACAGACGTCATGAGATACGAAGATCAGCCAGCCGCCCATGGCCACGGTGCGATCAAGGAGTTCATCCACCCGCTCCGGCGTCATGGCGCAGTCGATGAGTTCATGGGCCTTGAGAAAATGGAGGTCGACAAGGCCGCTATTGATACCCGGATGCGTCGACCGCGCCGCGCGCACCCGCCGGGACAGGGTGCGCTTGTGGGTCCAGCTGCCGATCCCATACGGATAGGCGAAGGTCTCGGGAACATACCCTTTTGCAGCCGACCGGATCAGGCTGTCGTTGAGGCTGAGATCATTCTCGAAGGCCTCGTGACCATACTGCCAGGCGATCCGATGCTCATGGGTGTGGAGCCCGATCTCATGACCGCGAGCTTCCAATTGGGCCAGCGCGGAACTGGGGGCCATTTCCCAAAGGTCATGGGCCTGACCAATGAGGCCTGTCGCCGCATAGAAGGAGCCGCACACCCCATAGTGCTCAAGGATGCTGGCCGCGGTGGACGCAGCGGAGGCAGGAAAATCATCGAAGGTGAACGAGACAAGCGGGCGGCCACGATACCAGGCGACATCCACAGGCACGATGCGCGCCACAATATGGGAGAGCCTCGTCCTCCAGCCGCCAAACAGACTGCTCGGATCCGCATCCCGCCCTGTCATTACGCCACTCTCTTCCGTCGCCCGAGGCAAGCTGATACCTCCCCCGCCATTCTTGATTAGGCGAGAAGATGAACGTCAAAAGAAAGAATTTATTAACCTCAACGGCGCTAGCGACCAAGGTCGCATGAAAGGACCATAGGCGGCGATCCGGGCATGACGACCCGCCGATACGCTCCCGCCAACAGACGTTTTGCCAGCACGATCTGCCTGGCAAGTCTGCGAGAGAATGTTGCAAGACGTGATCGTGGGGACATGGCGGCCGCAGACCGCCTCGATTAGTGTGCGCGCCTGTCCGACAGAATCAAACGGTCAAGAGGCGACGTGCCACGTCCCCAGTTAAAGACGCTCTGGGTCATCCTGCACGACTTTGCCGTCACGTGTCTGGCGCTGGTCATGGCCCTTACACTGCGCGGGGAGCCCTATGAACCGGCCCTTCCTGCCGACACGAAGCTGCTCATTCTGATGGCGGTCTCGCTTCTTGCCGTGGGCATCTATGGGTCTTTCTCGCTCTATGCGGCGAGGTGGCGCTTTGCCTCCCTGCACGATCTCTTCGGGATCTTCAAAGCGGTCACCATCATATCGGCGCTGCTGCTGGTCGCCGACTATTTCATCTCTCCGCGCCTGTTCGACGGCGGCAAGTTCATCGGTGGGCGGACGATCGTCATCTATTGGTGCGTCCAGGTCATCCTGCTGGGCGGTCCCCGCGTTGCATACCGGGCCTATCGCAATCTCAAGCGCCAACGTTATGGGGACAGCGCCCTCGGAACCGTCGTGATCGGGCAGGTTTCCGACGCCGATGGCCTGATCCGCGTCTGGGAAGCGGGCCTTGCTGGCCCCTTGCACATCTATGGGATCATCACGCCGGCAGGCCAGGAGGTCGGCCAGACCTTGAGGGGCGTATCGGTCTGGGGAACGACAGACCAGATGGAGAGCGTGATCCAGGATGCCCATGACCGGGCCATCACCATCCAGCGCGCCATCTTCGCTCCCGACATGCTGCGCCGGACCAGTCTCATCGAACCGCTGATCGGTCGGTTGCGCCGTCTGGGGATCGCTGTCGTCCGCCTCGACATCGCCCATTCCACTGACCTTGCACAGCCTGCAAAACTGCTCAGGGTCATCGATGAGGATCTGTTGCTCCGGCCTCTCGTCGAGGTGGAGGAAGAACCGCTCAAGGCCTTCGTCAGCGGCAAGCGTGTCGCGGTGACCGGAGGCGCGGGATCAATCGGCGCAGAGCTTGCCCTGCGCAGTGCCGAGCTCGGGGCCGAGAAGGTGCTCATCCTCGACCACTCGGAGCCTGCTCTCCATGCGGTGCTTGAAAGGGCGGAACTGAGCGATACCGGGATCGGACCCCAGATCGAGGGGCGCCTCTGCGATGTCCGTGATCGCGAGCGGGTGATTGAACTCATGACAGGGTTCAAGCCGGATATCGTGTTCCACGCAGCAGCCCTGAAACACGTCCCCCATCTCGAACGCGAGGTCGGGGAAGCCGTCAGGACCAATGTCTTCGGAACGGTTCATGCAGCGGATGCAGCCATCCTGGCGGGCGCTGAGGCTTTTGTCCTTATCTCGACCGACAAGGCGACCAAGCCAACATCCATCCTCGGCGCGACAAAGCGCATCGCGGAACTTTATGTTCAATCGCTCGCCAGTGCACCACGCATGGCATCTGCGACCAACAAGCGAACACGCCTCGTTGCTGTGCGCTTCGGCAATGTCGTGGGGACAGCCGGATCGGTCATTCCAAGATTCAGGGCCCAGATCGAAGCGGGAGGCCCTGTGACGGTGACCGACAAGGCCATGGTCCGGTATTTCATGACCAAGCGCGAGGCGACGGACCTCTTGTGGACCGCCGCTCGGATCGACCCACCCCAGTTCGACAAGGGGCAATCGGCTGTGCTCGTGCTGAACATGGGGCAGCCGGTCCGGATCGACGAACTGGCAAGGCGGATGATCGTCCTCGCGGGCCTCGAGCCCGATCGTGACATCAAGATCGTCTATTCCGGCATGCGGCCGGGAGAACGTCTGACCGAGTATCTTTTTGAGGACACCGAGCCGCAGTTCGAGACTGGCGTGAAGGGCATCGTTGCAGCCCATTTGAACGCTTTCGCGCTCCCGCGCATTCGCGAGGGACTGGACACTCTGGCAAACCACGTCGTCTCGGGCGACACCGAGGCGCTGCGAAACGAGATCAGTCAGCTGGTGCCAGAATTCCGGCCGTCCTCGACAGTCATTCAGCTGAGGCCCTATCGGAACAGCGACAGCAGGATATCCTGAAGCCTGAGCAGGAGCTCTTGGAGGGACAAGCCTCCTGCGCCAAGGCCGGTTCGGCAAGTCGCAGCCACCTGAACCGCTTGGGGCGCCAAACACAGGATCCGGATAGCTTTTGCCTTCGCGGAGGGGGGAGACCGATGGACAGTCAATCGGTCAAGATCGTGGTAATCGGAACCGGCCTGTTGGTTCTTGTCGCTCTGGCCGCCATTGTGATCGTCCGATAGCGCGGCGAAAGCGACAAGGCCGGCCTGGGCGAGCCTATTTCTGTCCCCACACAACAGAAAGCGGCCGAGAGGGCCGCTGTCCGTTAGTCTTTATCGGAGCGGATCGCGTTCAGGTCTTGGCAGGACAATGCTTCTCGATGAAGCTCCTGGCATCTTCCGCAGTGAGCGGGCGGCTGAACAGGTAGCCCTGGCCCTGGGTGCAGCCCTCTGCCGCAAGAGAGGTCAGCTGATCCTCCGTCTCGATGCCTTCAGCGGTGGTGCCGACACCGATGTTCTGTCCGAGCATGATGATGGTGCGCACGATGGCGGTATCCGACTCGTTGTCGCGCAGTCCGTGGATGAAGCGCTTGTCGATCTTGATCTTGTCGAAGCGGAAGCTGCGCAGATAGGTCAGCGAGGAATAGCCGGTCCCGAAGTCGTCGATCGAGACCCGCACTCCCAGCTCCCGGATGGATTCCAGGATCTTGACGTTCTTGCCCTCGGTCCCGAGGAGAGCGCTCTCGGTGATCTCGAGCTCGAGCCGATGGGGGGCAAGGCCCGTGGCGGCCAGGGTGTTGATGATGGTCGGCAACAGCGAGGGGCTCTCGAACTGGACCGGCGAGAGGTTCACGGAGACGCCAATATGGCTGGGCCATCCGGCTGCCTCCTCGCAGGCCTTGCGAAGCACCCAGGCACCGATCTTCGAGATCAGACCGATTTCCTCCGCCAGCGGAATGAAGGTGTCCGGGGACATCATCCCACGTGTCTTGTGGGGCCAACGGATCAGGGCCTCGAACCCGCTGATCCGCCGGGTCTTCACATCGAGGATGGGCTGATAGAAGACCTCGAACTCGCCCTCGGTGACGGCCCGCTGGAGGTCCAGCTCGATCTGCCGGCGTTCACGCTGGGCGTCGAGCATGCCCGTCTGGAAGAGAATGACACAGCCCGTTCCCTTGGCCTTGGCGTGGTACATGGCAAGATCGGCAGCATTGATCAGGCCATCGAGGTCGCCACTGAAACAGCGGGCCGCCGCAAGACCGCAGCTTGCTCCCACCCGCACTGAATGCCCCTCGATCGTGTAGGGAAGCGAGAGAGCTTCGACCAGTTCCGCTGCCTCGACCTCGGGGCGAGGCCCCGGGGACTCGATGATGACCGCGAACTCGTCGCCGCCGAGCCGCGCCACGATGGAGTTCTTGGGGACAGCGGCGAGGAGACGCTGGCCAACGCTGGACAAAAGCTTGTCACCGATATCGTGCCCATAGCTGTCGTTGACGGCCTTGAAGCCATCAAGATCAATGAACATCAGGATCGGCTGGGTGTCCTTGACCGGCATGTCGTCGAGGACCTGGAAGAGGCTGTCGCGAAAGCCCCTGGCGATTGAGCAGGCCTGTCAGGGAATCGTGATAGGCGAGAAACCGGAGGCGCTCCTCCGAGACCGCCCGCTTCTGGGCCTCTTCGGCAAGCTTGTAGGCGGTGTCCTCGAGCTTGTAGTCAAGCACAAGCGAATGTTGCTCGAGACGCTTCTTTTCCTTCAGCGTTGCCTCGAAGGCCCTTTTACGTTCGACCTGCGCGTTGATCCGCGCCAGGGCGATATCAAAATCAACGGGCTTGGTGATGTAGTCATTGGCGCCCAGTGAGAGGCTGGAGACCACGTCCTCACTCTGGCTCTTCGCCGTCACCATGATGATCGGCAGATCCGCATAGGCAGGGTTAGCCCGAAGCCGCTGCAGGACCTCGGTGCCAGACAGGTCCGGCATCATGATGTCGAGGAGAACGACATCGAAGCTTGCCTGAGCAATCTGGCGCAGGGCGTCCTCGCCACCCACGGCTTCGCTCACCTCAAAGCCACGACGGACGAGACGGCGCGTCAGGATCTCGCGGTTATCGGCCACATCGTCAACGACAAGGATCCGGGGCGCGGCTTCTGCCGCAGGCTTGTCCCTTGTCTCGTGATGGGTCTGCAGGGCTGCCAGTGCGGTGTTCATTGATCTTGCCTTGGTAGTCGCTTGCGTGCCGGAACGGTGAAAACTGCGCGATATGACGGGAAGTGCTGAGACCGGTATCAGGCGGCCTCAGCCAGAGATTGGGCCGGTTCGGGACCCCCGACGGCCTCGCTCTCGGACAGATGGGCAGGCAGATCGACGGTGAAGGTCGACCCCTCGCCGAGCTTGCTCGTCACCCTGATCGCCCCGCCGAGGAGCGCACAGAATTTGCGGGTGATCGCAAGCCCGATACCCGTGCCGCCGAAGCGCTGGGAAATGCTGGCATCGGCCTGGATATAGGCCTCGAAGAGATTGGGCAGAACTTTCGGATCGATGCCGATGCCGGTGTCACTGACGGTTGCGATCAGACGATCGTCCGCGATGGACTTGTCGAGCCTGATCTTGAGAGTGACGGTGCCATCGCGGGTAAACTTGCCGGCGTTGCCCAGGAGATTGATGAGGATCTGGGCGACCTTGGTGCGATCGGTGGCGACGATCTCATCGCGTCCCTGGCAGTCGACAGCGAAGCGGTTGCCGTTCTTCTCGATCATCGGGAGGATGGTTGCGACCACATCATCGCAAAGATCACCGAGCCGGAACTCCTTGACGTCGACCGTCTGCATGCCGCGCTCGATCTTGTCTGTGTCGAGGGCCTGGGAGACGAGGGAGAGAAGGTGCTTGCCGGCCGCATTGATGCGTGAGAGGTCCTTTGCGGTCTGCGGGTTGACGTCGGACCGGTCGGCACAATCCTCGATGAGAATTTCCGAATAGCCGATGATGGCATTGAGCGGGGTGCGCAGCTCATGGCTCATCTTAGAGAAGAACAACGACCGATCGTGCCGCACCTTCTCGGCGATCCTTTGGGCGCCTTCGAGCTCCTTGACGGCAGCGCTATAGCGTTCCGCCTCCGTTTCCAGTTCGGTGCGCAGGGCCATGACGCGCGAGTAATAGAGCGCCATCCAGGTCATGTAGACGGTGGCAGCGATGATGGAGAGCCAGGCCAGCAGCCGCAGATCCTGGGTCGGGACGTCGTTCGGAAGCCCGAAGATCATCACGCAGGCCAGGAAGAACGCGACGTTCACCGCGAAGACGGAGATGACGAAGACGACATGCTTCGAGAGGTAGAAGAGGCCGAGCATCAGTCCGATGATCAGCCCATGGCAGGAAAGGCGAGGAAAAGCCGCCGTAGAAGTAGGTCCCAAACAGCGAGATACTGGACAGCGCCTGGAATGACAGGGCGGTGACCAGCGTCATGCGCCCCGTCGCACGCAGGATGAATGGCAAGATCCAGAAACTGGCAATGCCCAGAACCATGAGCACCAGCTGGGGGGTGACAGCTGGTGACACGAGATAGAGAAAGATGCCCATCGGCTGCGCGATCACCGGACCGGCAAGGTGGGTGAAGACAAAGATGCGCGCCATCTCAAGGTTCGTCTGACCCCGAGTGATGGTCTCGGGAATGAACCAGTTGATGATCTTGTTGTTTGTCATCACCCAACTGCCCCCCTCGTGCAGCCGAAGCTCTTGGTTGACTAGCCAGCCATGCGCTGGTCGACCTGGTCGAAACCAGCATCGAGGCGCGCCTGGGCGACACGCATGGCTGTATTCAGCCGCTGCGCCGCGGCAGTGATCTCGTCCGAGCGGTGGCCCGCCATGACCTGCAGGCGGAAGCGCGCAAGACCTTTGCCGACGGCCGGGAACTCGACGAGGTTGGCGATGAGGCCCATCTCGGGGAGCGCCCGGGCTGTCATGCGCGCCAGACCCTCATCGCCCGTCTTGACGCAGACAATGGCCGAAGGATCGCCGTAGCAGTCCATCCCCAGCGCGCGGATCTCCTCACGCAGCTTGAGGATGTTGCTCATCAGGCGGAAGCGCAGAACCTTGCCCTCTTCCGATTCCACGATGTCGAGAGACTTGGTGATGGTCGCGACCTGAGCCGGGGAGAGCGCGTTCGAGAACGTGCAGCTCGGCGAATAGAAGCGCAGGTACTCCTTGACCGCACGGGAATTGGTGGCAACGAAGCCGCCATTGGAGCCGAAGGTCTTGGAGAAACTGCCCATGACCAGATCGACCTTGCCCAGCATGTTCTGGATGCCGATGTGGCCGGTACCATCCTCGCCGAGACAGCCGAGATCGTGGGCGACGTCGACCATGAGGACCGCGCCAAACTCGTGGGCCAAGGTCTGGAGCGCCGCAATATCAGGGGTGTCGCTGTCCATCGAGAACAGGCCCTCGGTCACCACCATGATGCCCGCCTCCGGGTCACGACGGCGAATATCCTGAAGGCGGCTGCGGCAATGCTCCACATCGTTGTGCCGGAACAGAACCACGTTGCGGGTCGCAGCCTGGGCACCGACCTGCAGACAGGCATGAGCCAGCGCGTCCATCACGATGTAATCGTGTGAGCGCACCAGGCCCTTGATGACGCCGAAGCCGGCCGCCCAGCCGGTCGGGTAAAGGATCGCTTCCTTCATCTTCAGGAAGTCGGCGAGGCGCTGCTCGAGAGCGACAGACGTCGACGTATTGCCCACAAGGGCAGGCGAGCCAGCCGAGTGCACACCGAACTCGTCGATGGCGGCCTTGGCCGCAGCAAGAACCTCAGGATGGGACGACAGGCTGAGATAATCCTGCGAGGCAAAATTGACGCCGGTGGTCAGATTGCCGCGATCATCACGAACCGCACAGCTCGCCGCAGGGCCTGTCTCGGTCGCACGGGAAAACGGCCAGGTGCCCGACTGGCGGCGGGTGTCCTGCCAGGAATAGAAAGCCTCGCAGCGACGCAGCAGATCAGTTCCCTGCATGACGCGGAAATCCCGCATGCTGCCGCGCAGCGCTGTCTGCGGAACGCCGTCAATTGTCTCAGTACGCTTCAACATAGCACTCCCCTTATTGGTGGTTGGGGAGATCATGTCGTTGAAACAATGCCGATCTGTTAAAAAGCTTTAGTTCTGCCCAAGTTTGATGTCGATAGTTAATTAAATGCTTATTGATATTTATGTATAAAAAACGAAATCCAAACAAGAAAAACGCCGCCGATGATGCGCTTACCTAGCGTCTTCGGCGGCGTTCACCTCGGTTAAGCCGCTATTTTTCCAGCCGTCGCGCCAATTAAATCGGGGCGAATAACAGGGCGTGGGCGCCATGCCAGCGGAACAACGAGCGTGAATGAGGCGCCCCCTCCGGAAGCATTGCCCCCCGACATCTTGCAGCCCATAGCCAATGCTTGCTTGTTCATGATGGTCAGGCTGAGACCTGTGCCACCATATTTGCTGGCGGCAGCATCGCGCTTGTCCGCAAGGGATTCAAAGAGCGTTGCAAGCCTGTCCGGGGCTATGCCGGCTCCAAAATCCCTGACGGTGATCTCCACTGCATCCTGAGGAGCAAGGGTGCCCACATAACGGCAGCGCAGCTCGGCATGAACGCCAGGCACATGCATCGGAATGTTGTCGAGGACGGCGCCAAGGATCTGGGTCAGGCGCGGTCCGTCCGAATGGATCACGGCGCCCTCCGCCTCTATCGACACGGCGAGGGTATTGCCCTTGGCGTTGAAGGCCGGAAGCGACTTGTCCACGGCCTCGTGGATCAGGTCGGTCAATGCGTGAGGCTGGACCGTGAACTGCATGCGACCCGCCTCGATCTTGGAGAGATCGAGAATGATATTGATGAGGCGCAGCAGATAATGCCCGGCCTCGTGGATCCGCTCGACATCCTCCTGCATCTGCGGATCGCCACTTTCGACCGCATCGTCGCGCAGCATCTGGCTATAGCCGATCACCGCGTTGAGGGGTGTCCTCAGCTCGTGGCTCATGCGGGCCAGAAACTCCGCCTTGTGGATGCCGGCCTCATCGGCCGCAACGATGGCGGCCCGCAGCTTGTCGGTGGCAAGGCGGCGCCGGCGCACCTCGTTCTCCAGTTCAACACCGGCATCGAAGATGCGGGCATAATAGATGGCCATGGTGGCGACATAGCAGAGGGCGGCAACGGTCGAGATGGCACCCAGCGTGACAAGCGCCAGTTCCGGGGCGTCATTCACCGGTGGGTCTGTCGAATAATAGAAGACGAGAAAGAACGTGAAGGTGCCGCCGAAAATCGACATCAAGGGCCGCTGCAGGCGTGCATTACCCCCAATGTAGAAGAAGGAAAGGATGGGGATCAGGAGCACCCAGGGCAGGGTCGGGGAGAGAATCCCACCATTGAAGTAGCAGCTCCAGAAGATACAGAAATTGAGATTGATCACCGAGGTGATGACCAATCTATTGTAATCCAGGCCGCGCTTCAGCAGGAAAGGATAGATCCAGAACGCGGTGATGCTGGCGGCGAGAACGAGAATGTCCCAGCCAGGCGTCGGATCGACCCAGTAGAGAGCAAGGGGCACCGAGTTGCCGAGGATCGGCCCCATCGTGTGGCTGATGAGGAACATGCGGGCCTGGTTCGAGGCCGCCCTGTCCGAGCGGATCGCATCCGGGACGAAGTAATCGACAAGGCGCTGGTAGCGCTCTGCAAGCCCATTGAACACTGTCACGCTCCCCCACAATGCGGACAGGACACATCGCCACAGCTCATCGCTTGGCCTGATCCCATTTGACCGCATGTTCCCCTGTAGAATGGCCCTGATTGCTTCAGATCGGGTTAAAGGCTGGAGGCACCTGACGGCAGCATTCGGCGGTCGGTATCTCAGTGCCGGCGAAGCCATGCCGCTGTTAAGGGAGTATTAGCGTTAATCCTTCAGATTCCCTCCACACTTTCAGCTTGGTACCGATGGACTCACCCCCCGTCCTCGGTTGGCGGAGGGATCTCATTATGAAGCGCACTGCGTTTCTCGCTGCCGTGCTGCTAGCCCTGCCACGTCCTTGTTCGGCAAGGGTTCGGCCGAGGCCCAGCCCCTTGGGCGACCGGACTGGTCCGGTGCCTATGTCGGGTTTTCGGGCGGGCTTGGCCTGAGCGATGGGCGAGCAGGCCTCAGCCAGTTCGCAGGACCGCTCCTGACACTCGATGTGAGCAACGGGCTCTTTCCGCGTGGGATCGGTTCCTGGGCGGCGGGGGCGTGTTCGGGCTGACAGCTGGCGTCAATGCGCAGTCGGGTGCCTTCGTGGCCGGCGCCGAGATCGATCTCGCCTTTGCCTCGGTGAGGATCCAGAACAGCTTCACGAAGGTCGATCCTGGCCCGATCTTTCCGGGCGTGAACACCAACTCGCGCTATGAGACCAATTTCGGGGCCTGGGGTTCGATGCGGGTGCGGGCGGGCTTTGCCTTCGGCGATACGCTCCTTTACGGAACGGCTGGCCTTGCCATGGCGCAGATCCGCAACCGCCTGGCCCTTGCCCTGCCTGAACTCAACTACACCTCGCCGGACTGGACCGGAGTGGGCTTCCGTGCGGGCTATGTGATCGGTGCTGGCGTCGAGCATCGCATTGCGAGCAATCTGAGCGTCAAGTTCGAGGTGCTCTATTTCAATTTCCAGGACAAGGTCGTGAACGCGGCCGATCCGACGACCTTCCCCGGCGAGAGCTTTGCCTATCGGTACAGCAACACGATGCTGATGCAGCGCCTTGGCGTGAACATGAGATTCTGACGCAAAGCGCTGCTACAAGCCGCTTTGCTCAGGGAGCGGATAGGCGCCGATTGCGAACAGCAGGCGCATTGAAGCGCTGGCACATGCTCACCGGACGGCGCACAAAGTCCCGTGCCCCCCGGCGCCGGACACGGCAAACCCGTTCCGGCCGAACCTTTTCGATGGGCGCTCAGGTTTCCTGCGACCGCGAACGTCGTCTCCCGGCTGGGCTTGTGCAGGGAAAAGCCCCTTCAGGCGCAGCCTCCTTCGCCTTCACCTCCCGTTCACCCTAAGGCGAAGGCATAAGGGATTACGCCGCCTTTTATCGAAAATCGCAGATAGTTGCGGCCAACGAGCTAACCTCTGTTAACTGCCGCAAGGGTATCTCCGTACGCATATACGGCGTCTCAGCGACGGAGGGCGACATATGCGCAACAACACCTTCGCCATCACAGTAGGGTTCCTTCTGGCCGGCATCACCGGTGGCCTGCTGATGTTCTTCCCCGACCGTGCCTCGGCAATTGCCGAGGGTATGCGTCACATGGTCGACAAGCGACCGGAGATCGTTCGCCTCGAATATCTGGCAGGGGGCAACGAAAATGTCCGCGGCTGGCAGACCCTTCGCGTCGTGACGACCGCCGATCTGTGTCTGCCGCTGATGGAACGGGACTTCTCCCAGGACAAGCTGGTTGTCGGCCAGATCATCGGTCTTCGCTGCTCGGGTTACCGCAATAACGGCACCCCTATGGGCATCATCAAGACGCAGTGGGTCACGCCCCAGACCGCGGATGCGCGGGGCGGCCGGTGCACCAGTAACCGATCCAAAAGACGACCCGGCAAAGCCCGGGCATGATGCGGCAGCCTTCAGGCACGGGAACACCTCCCGTGCCTTTTGTTTGCCCCGGAGCCTAGGTAGCTCAGGCGGCCTGCCTTGGTGGATGTGCTGCTGGCGAGTGTATTGCGGTCTTGGAGGTAAGGTCGCCAGCTCATACGCTCGAGCCCACCTGAGGCGACAGTCCCCGCTACGACCTCCGGTTGCTTTCTGCGGGTTGATTGACAAGGACGGGGGATCATGGCCTTCAGAGCACCCCGCAAGGTGAGGCCGTCAGACCCTGGCCTCCTCACATTCGTCATGCCAAAGCCGTGGATCAGGGATTGGAACGCTCAGGCGAAGGACAGGCACATCCAGCCCTCGCGCTGATGCAAAGTGGCTGGTCCTGGATCATTGGGCTTGTGACCGATCCGCGCCGGGGAGCTGCCCTCTATGCAGTGCTGCTCGGCGCCCTGCCACTCGGCTTCGGCAGTTTAGAGACCATCTGGCTGTTTGCCGGGGTCTTCTATGCCCTGTTCATGCTGGCAACGGGAAAGCTGTCCCCACAGCTGGACAGAGCCATCATCGTGATCGGTGGCGTCAGCCTTCTCTATTTTGCCTCGACCTGGGTCTCGCCTCTGTTTTTCCCGGGCTTTTGGGAGGGGCTGAAGGATGTCGGGACCTATCTACAGTTCCTAATCCTGCCAGTCCTGATCCTCGCCATGGCGGGGACGCTCCAGGTCGACGTGCTGAAACTGTTCCTGTGGGGGATCCGCTTCGGAGCCATCCTCGGATTTGCCATCGCCTTCGTGCAGATGATCATCCTCGGCTATGATCGGGCCAAGGGCGGCATGGCCAATCCCATTCCCTTCTCGAACATCGCCGTGCTCGCCTCCGGACTGTCGCTAGTCGGACTATCCTGGCTGAGGGGCTACCAGCGCTGGATCGCACTCCTCGCCGCCTTCTGCGGTCTTGCAGCCGCCATCCTGTCACAAACGCGCGGTGCTCTGATCGCGCTGCCCTTTTTTGCGGTCATCCTCGTCATCAGCCAGCGTGAGCTCATCAAGGCCTATCGCCGGCAGGCCCTTGCCTTTGTCGCGCTCCTTCTGGTGGGCTTTGCCGGCCTCTTTGTCTTTGCCAAGCTGCCGTCACGGTTTGAGACCCTCGCCCGTGGTTTTGAGAGCCAGGACAGCCTGATGCGGGGAGACCCCAGCACCTCGCACCGGGCCATTCTCTGGGTCTATGGCATCAAGGCGATTGCCGAGCGACCCCTGGGCTATGGCAGCCAGAACGCCGTGGCCGAGGTGCGACGGATCGCGGCCAGGGATGGCTTTGATGTGCCGCCCTACAACCATCTCCACAACGAGTTCGTCACGACGGGGGTCGGTCGGGGCCTGATAGGCATTGGTGCGCTGGTTCTCGTTCTTGCTGTCCCGGTCCTGATGGCCTTCCGTTCGCGACGTGACGAGCGCTTTGCCGACAGGGTGGCATGCGCCCTGATGCTGAGCGGCGGCTACACAATCTTCGGCCTGACCAATGTCCTGTTCGGCCATGACCAGCTCAACAGCTTCTATGTGGCCTGTCTGATCATCCTGACAGTTGCCATCGTGCAGGCCAACCGGCAGGTGGCACCGGAGCCATCGGTCCAGTTCCTGCTCCCCCCCAAGCGCCTTGCGACGTGAGCTGCGGGGATGGGCCGAAGCCCCATCCGTTTCTGGCCAGCCGCCCGCGCCACCGTCCTCCAAGCCGTCATGCGATGGCGAGCGACGTCATGTCCGCATGGTGTCCGACACTCAGCTCTTGGGCTCCCCAAAGGCGTGCCGCGTGAATTGCCGCAGGGGTTTGAGGTGCAGCGCTTCAAGGCCGAGAGTAGTCACCCGCCAAGCTTTGCAACTCTCGCAGAAAAACAGGCCAGTTTGGCGTTTCCGGAGGCTCCGAAACCAAGCGTTAACCATGTTCCTCCACCGTGAGATTGCCCTTCCGGCTCCATTTGCGGCCATTGCTTGCCCCGGCCTCTCAGGTCCGGAGCAGACCAAAGCCAGCTCGCATGGGCACGCGTAAACCTGTGAAGCCCAGGGCTTGCCATGCCATCCCGTCGTCGCGATCACTCAAGGGCTTCCACGGTCGAGACCGCAGATGAACCGTCGCTGACGGCCATGCTCCGCGCTTTCGTCGCGCGATCCGTGGAAGAGCAGCTTGCGAAGGAGCGGGCGCAGGCGACCCCTCCACGCGAGCATCACGAGGATGGGAAACGAGGTCGCCGCAGATCCTATCCGCACCTTGTCACTGATCACGGGTTGCCCGCAGGGAAATCCCCGGGTCCGCGATCCGATCGAACCTCCGCCACAAAAGCTCTCGATGCGATCAGCAGCCAGATGGATGATCTGGCGCGCGATGACCAAGGGACATCACGACCCGCGCGGTCCCGCCGGATGGCGCCACCGGCTGCAGCACCGGAACGGATGGAAAGGGCTCGTTCCTCGAGGAAGGCCTTCGACCTCGACGGTCGTACCGACGAGCTCCTGAGCGCGATCGAAGACATGGCTGACAGGCTCTCGCAGAGCGTCGGTCGGTCGGATCTTGAAGAGCTCCGCCACCATATCGCTGATCTGGAAACGCTCTTGCGCAGCACAAGCGGGCGCAGCGTGAGGGTCATGACGTTCCTCAGGCTGCTCCAGGATGCGGATAGGGTCCTGAGCGACATCGCGGCCGCCGATGAGGTCGCGGTCGAACTGCAAGCGTTTCATGCGCGACTGATCCAGCGGATGGAGGCTGGCTGGAATCAGCAGCGTCTCGAAGCGGCATGGGCCGCCATGGAGGCCCTTCGGGAGCGCATGTTGGATTGCGTTGAGGAGGATGGCCTGACCGGGTTGCGCAAACAACTCGCCTCCATTCATGCAGAACTCGTGCCCGATGAACCGCCGCTGGTAAAAGCCAGGCAGCGCTCCGATGGCGCGCGTCTCAGGCCTCCTCCCAGGCGCGATACGACCGCAGAGAGACGGGAATCTTGGGAAGACCTCCCAGCGTCACCCTCCCATGGCGACACCGCTCCTGGAAACGTCGAAGGCCAGGCGCGGTCAGAGGACCTGTCGCGCGAACCTCACTCCGCCCGGCTGGTCCAGCTTCGGCAGCAGCTTGGCATCCCGCCCTGGCTGAAAAGAGCGCTCGTCACTGGTCTTGTCGGCGCAGTGTGTCTGGTGGGCATCGTTGCCTGGCCGGTTTTATCAACGCCCAAGATGCGGGAGGGGAGCGGCCCATCAGCGCCTGTGACGCCGCAGACGGCAACCCGGCCGCTGGCTGACGACGCGACCACGACCGGCTCCGTCAGAAACTCACCCTCCACGATCGCCGGCACGAACCCGCATCATCATCGGCCCCGGCCCTGGCCCAGCTGGTCGCGGCCGCCGAAGGCAAGGACCCCAGGGCCGCCTTTGAGCTCGCGGGTCGTTACCGCGAGGGTCGCGGCGTAACCCGCGACCCTGCCCAGGCCGCCAAACATTATGCGGTCGCCGCAGAGGCTGGGATCGTGCCAGCCCTCTATTGGCTTGCAAGCCTCCACGAGCGGGGTGAGGGGGTCCCACGTGACGTCAGCAGGGCACGCAGTCTCTACCAGCGGGCGGCCGAAGCCGGCAATGCAGCGGCCATGCACAACCTCGCTGTCATGCTGACCGAAGGCGAGGGGGGCGGAAGGTCGAACCATGCTGCAGCAGTCCCATGGTTCAAGCGGGCTGCCGCCCATGGCTATGCCGACAGCCAGTACAACCTTGCGATCCTTCACGCGCGCGGGCTGGGAGTGCCCGTGAGCCTCACCGAAAGCTACAAATGGTTCGCTCTGGCAGCGCGGAGCGGTGATGAAGAAGCAGGCCGCCGCCGCGATGAGGTGGCTTCCCGGCTCAGTGCCACAGCCCTTGCTGCGGCAAAGCGGGCTGTCGATGGCTTCGCCCCAACGCCCGAGCCCGAGGCAGCTGTGGGTCCGGTTCCAGGCACCGGCACGGGGACCGCCCCCCCTTCAACACCCAACCCGGCACGCTGAACGACCAAAGCCAGGACGGGACGTGTCGCAAGGAGGACCCTGCGGGCACGGGACGGGCTCGCCGCGCGTCCCTAGATCGCGCGCATCGGCAAAGCGATCGTCCCGTCTCGAAGCGGCACTTCACGGTCGGCCGTGCGGATCGTTTCCGGTCGGTGAGCCACCATCACGCGGGTCATGCGGGTCGATTTCAGGGCCTCACTGACGGACCTTTCATTGCCGACATCGAGATGGCTTGTTGCCTCATCAAGGATCATCACCCGCGGCTTCCGGTAGAGAGCTCGGGCGATGAGCACACGCTGCTTTTGGCCACCGGACAGGATGGTTCCCATATCGCCGATCAGTGAGTGATAGCCCATCGGCATGGCGGAAATCTCTTCATCGATCGCCGCAAGTCTTGCACAGCGAATGATCTCGTCGTGGTCGGCTGCGGGGGAGAAGAAGGTGATGTTGTCGGCGATGGAGCCTGCAAAAAGATGGTCATCCTGCATGACGACACCCATCAGGCGGCGATAGCGGTTGAGCCCGAACTGGGCGATGGGCTGGCCGTTGACGAGAACCTCGCCCTCGGAGGGCCGCAGGAGACCTGCCACGAGCTTGAGAAGCGTCGTCTTGCCACCACCCGATGGCCCCGTGATCACAATGGATTCTCCGGCACGGATGCGCAGATTGACGTGCCTGAGGATCCAGGGCTCGTGTTCACTGTACCGGAAGCTGACATTGCGCAGCTCGATGTCGATTGCACCGGGATCGGCCGCATGGGTCACGCCAGGGGGATCAGCCGCCTCAGGGGCCTCCTGGGCGATATCGGCAAGCCGCTCCGCGTGAAGCTGGAGCATCCTCACCTCGAACCCGTTGTCGATCAGCGCGCTGACGCGCGTGAGGAACTGATCCTTGTAAGTGATGAAGGCCAGGAGAAGGCCGATGGAGAAGGCGCCCTCGAGGACGCGGTTGGCGCCGAGCCAGACAACGGCAATGTAGAGAAGTCCGAGAAGAAGCGCGTTGGCGATCCGAAACGCGATACGCAAGCGATCCGCATCGATCTGACGGTTCATGCTCTGCACCGTCAGATTGAGCCATTCGATCCGGCGATCCATCTGACCGTTGAACAGCTTGATGGCGCGGATGCCCCGAATGGTCTCAAGAAAATGGCTGTCCCTGCGCGCTGACCAGACAATCTCCTCAGCGCTCAGGTTCTTCAGATAGGAATAGGAGGCAAGCCTCAGACCCGCATAGGCGAGGGCACCGGCAACAACGAGCGCCGTGATGTCCGGGGCGATGATGAACATCACAATCAGGGTGATGAGGCACAAGGCTCCGTCGAGAAGGATCTCCACCATCTCCTCGGTCACAGCCCGCAGGATGCGCTCCTGGGAACCGAAACGCGCAACGATATCGCCGATATGCCGCGTCTCGAAATAGGGGTTTGGCAAATTGACGAGATGCTGGAACAGGTTACTGCGAGCCTGAAGCCGAATTTGCGAATTGAAGTGCAGGAGATAGAGGCTGCGTGCGGCCGTCAGCACCAGGCGCAAGGCGAGGATCAGCCCGAAGGCCAGAGCCAGGGTGCTCAAGAGATCACGGTCGGCTGCCACCAGCACATGATCCACGATCCAGCCGATGAACAGCGGCGCAATGATGCCGAACAGTTCGATGACGACGGCAAGGACCAACAGCAGCGTCATGACGCGCGAGAGGCCTCGCACCTGTCCGATCACGTCGCGAACCCGCATGCGGGCCTTGGCCTGCCGCTTCTCAAGGCGGCTGGTTGGGGTCAGTTCCAGCGCGACCCGGTGAAGTGACGTGAGGCATCCTCCAACGTGACCGAGCGGATGCCCTGGGCAGGATCGTGGAGGACGATATGGGTCTTGGTCACCCGTACCAGCACGACAAAGTGGTTGAGGTCCCAATGCAGAATGCAGGGGAGCGTCAGTTCGGGAAGTTCTTCGACATCAAGGCGAAGGGGACGGGCGGCAAATCCCACATGGTCGGCCACCTTGATGAGGTCGGCGAGGGTGGCACCTTTGAGGGAGATCCCATAGCGGCGCCGCATGTCGCGCAGACTCACCTCATGACCATGATGCGTTGCAATCATGGTGAGGCAGGCAAGGCCGCATTCCGCCGCCTCGATCTGCATGACAAGGGGAACATCCTGCTTTGACCAGAAGGCCGACTTGATGGTTGGGATCATCGCGTCCACCGACCGGTAATGGCGAGAAGCGGGTCGAACATCCATTCAATCAGCCGGCGCGAATCCACCAGCACATCAGCCTCAACCCGCATGCCGGACTGGAGCTGTGTGCTCTGGCCATAGGCCTGAACCGTCTGGCTCTTGAGGGCGACGGTGACGCGGTAGACGGGCTCGGTGGATGCGCTCGCCCCGCTCACGCCGGCAATGTGGGGGGGCAGCTCCGAGGGAGCAGAGGCTGTCCTCGAAACCGCCGTGACCGTGCCCTCCTGGAAGCCGAACCGTTGGTAGGGAAAGGCCTGGACGCGCAAGAGAACCTTCTGGCCCGGCGCGAGAAACCCAACACCCCGGCTGGGGCTGTAAAGATGCACCTGCATGACAGACTGGGCCGGCACGATCGTCAGCAGAGGCGTACCTGCCGTTACGCTTGCACCGCGGTCCGCGAGAATGCCGGTGACGATGCCGTTTTCGGGCGCGACGACCACGATCCCACGGCGGGATTCGGCCTCTGCAATCTCCTGCTCGAGGGTCGAGAGGTCGCGGTCAGCCTGCTGTGCCTGAGCAAGCTGGCGCAGCGGATGCTCGGTGATCTGGTTCTGAAGACCGAGGAGCTCGCGCTCCAGGGTGCTGAGGTTGCGCTGAAGGCTCTGTAGCCTTGAGGACTGGTCCAGCTCTTCCTGCTGGGTCCGCTGCAGGCGCGGGAGGGGAATGAGGCCTCGCGCCCGCATCTCGGTTTCGCGGGCGACCATTTGCCTGCTGAGCGCGAGACGTGACTGTTGGAGCTCAATCTCCCGGTTCAGCAGCGCGCGCTCGGACTGCAGCGCCGTCAGGCGCAGGTTCATATCGCGCGCCTGCTGGTCGAAAAGAGCATCCTGGGTCGAGCGTGTCCGCACGATGCTGTCGCGACGCTCGATGAGCCGCCGGACGGCCTCTTCGCGGGCCCCCATGAGGCTCTGGGTATGAAGCTCGCCGGAAAGGGTGAGAAGCCGCGTTCCCTTGGTGACCTGGCTTCCCTCCTGCACGAGAATGGTGGAGACCACCCCGGGCTGCGAGGCGACGACGCGCGCAAGACCATGCTCCGGCACCACCCAGCCGGTCATGGCGACTTTCCTGCTCGCCGTTCCAAAGATCAGAAGGGCCACAAAGCCCACTCCGATGAGAGCGGCGGCCCAGATCATCGCGCGCGAGCGAGGCGTCGGCTCGATCAGGATGGGTCCGAGCCAGGACGAGCGGTTCTCATCAAGCACCTCCTGGCGAAACAGGGATGGCGATGAGGGAGGCGGCGCGGGCCTGACAGGACTATCAACCTGGACGCTCATTGGCGGTTACCCAGGCTCTGCGAAATCAGCGGTTTCGTACTCGTTGATCTCGACGCTGACTTCAATGGTCCGCACGACCGGTTTGACGTGCAGGATCTTGCTGATCCTCTCGTCAAAATAGTCCTTCAGCAAAGGTGGACGCGGAGACTTGAAAAAGAAGGCCGGATCTTCGGTCACGTTACCGGAGGCGGTCAGGTTCAGCTCGTCGCGGCGCGTCACCGTTTGAATGATGGCAGGGGCCCATTTCACGCCCGCGGCCCTCAAGGCATGGGCGCGATGATGGCCGTTATGAAGGAGAATGCGATTGTCCGATTCAATGACGCTGAGGAAATTCGACCCATAGCCCAGGGAGACGGCGAGGACTTTGGCGACCGGGCCTATATTGTGAAAACTTGTCACCTGTCCAGGGATAAGCAGTGCCAGATCCTGGAAGCGGAAATCCGATGAGTGGGACCAGAAGAGATATTTCCTGCGACCGATCTGGCGGGCATGAACGGGCGCCTCGTCGCGGTTCAATGGCAGGCAGAAATCGAACAGCTCGGCAGCCGTCGGCTTCGGCTTCAGCCGCTTCTGCAGACGCTCGCTATGGTCGAGATTGATGAACGACTGAGGGACGATCAGGGTGTCCAGCTCGACGAGAGCGATGCGGTTGGGTAGTTCGCCGAAAGAGGCCTGGTAGCGGGGATCAGCCGTCACCTTGGCCAGTTGGCCCCCGAGCGAGGCAGGCAAGGGCTTGGAGGACAGCCGGTCGACGAGGCCCGCCTCCTTTTTCTCCAGACGGTGATAGACCTCATTGGCCTCACGCCACTCGTCAACGGCCTGTCGCCGGACAACCAGAGGGTCTCCGCCCAGATCCTCGACATAGTCGACATATTTCTGAAGAGGCGGCTGTCCAAGGAGCCAAAGCTCGCGGTGGCGAGGAGCAGATGAGCCTGCGACGGCCTTGGACGCAGCGGAACGCATGAACATTACACCATGTACGGATCGCTGATTGTTCTATCCGGCCTGGATTACCAACAGATTGAGGGGGGCTACGCGACCCTCTCAGGTGCGTAGCCCCATGCACGTCAGCAGCGGGAGCGGCCCCAGCCCCAGCCCTTCTTCTTCGAGCCCGAGTTCTTGAACTTCTTCGAGGCCGACTTCTTGTTCTTGGAGCGGGAGCCCTTGCCGCCGTGGTGGCCGTAACCACCGCGGCCACCACGGCCGCCGGCGCCGTAGACACTGCCGACTTCATCAAGCGTCAGATCACGCATGTTACTCTCCTAACGATCGTTACGCCTCTCAACCCGCCGACTGGCGAAGCTGAAGACGCACTGATGATTGAAACTTAAATTCACCTAGAGGAAAGCTGTTTGTTAATTTACCATTAACCGACAACGGCAATCATTTTGATCACTTCGCAAAATGACTATGCCATTGAATCTAATACAGAAACAGCTTCGCTATTTGTTCTATTAAACACTTTATTAATTGTGCCTGTTTAGGTTTCGACGATGGCCTCGTCGCATGCCGAAACAGAAGCGCGCAGAGTAGGGGGTGGGACTGGCCGGCGCCCGCGCCGTGACAGCTTCTGCTGCCTGAAAACGCTTGTCTTGTTTGCGGCAGCCGCACTCTGCCTTGCCCCTGAGGCAAGCCAGGCCCAGTCCCTGAAAGAGGCATTGGCGGCAACGTACCGGCACAATCCAACGCTTCTGGCGCAGGAGCGAAGCGTGCCGGCAGCCTCCGCCGTGGTGGCCCGGGCTCTTTCCCGGCTATCTGCCCCGGGTGAACGCCACATCGCAGCTCGGCCTGAGCCACGTGACCAGTTCAACCCCTGGCAGCGCTGACCAGACCGTGCGCACCAGCCCTCGCGGCGTGGGGCTCGATGTGTCGCAAACTCTCTTCGATGGCGGCAGGACGGGGAATACTGTCAGGCAAGCCCGTTTCCAGCTGTCAGCTGCCGAGGCCGCCTACAGGGAAACAATCCAGGCGATCCTGTTTGACGCCGTATCGGTTTATCTGGACGTCCTGCGTGATGAGGCCATCGTCAAGCTGGAAAAGCAGAACCAATCCAACCTGTCAGAGCAGTTGCGATTGGTGAGCGGGCTTTTCGAGTTCGGCGATGTGACGCAGACTGACGTGCTCCAGGTCAGGGCGCGGGTCGCAGAGGCCGAAGCCCGCGTGGCTGCCGCAGAGGCTGCGGCCAAGGCAAGCACCGCAAACTTTCGCCGGATCATCGGCCGCGATCCCTCACGGCTGACCTGGCCGCGTCCTGCGGACAATCTTGTCCCGGCTCAACCAGGCCGAGGCGATGCGCCTGGCGGAGACCACCCATCCCGCCATTCTCGCCTCACTGGCAAACGCCAACGCTGCCGAGGCCGGCATTGGGGTTGCCCGCAGCGGTTACTTCCCCCGTGGTCAGCCTCTCTGGCACCCTCAATCGCCGCATCGATGATCAGGCGACCGGCGACCGTGAGACATCCGCCACCGTGGTCGGCAGGGTCACCATCCCCCTGTTCCAGGGAGGGGAAACCCGTGCGCGCGTGAGCGAAGCCACCGAGGTCTCGAGCCAGCGACGGTTTGAAGCCGATGCCGCCCGCACAAGGGTTCAGGCGGACATCGCTTCGGCCTATGCCCAGTATCGTGCAGCGCGTAGCCGCATCCAGTCCGTCCAGGTTCAGGTTCAGGCCGCCACTCAGGCGTTGAAAGGCGTGCGCGAGGAATTTGGGCTGGGACAAAGGACGGCCGCCAACGTGCTCGACGCCGCCCAAGATTTGCTGCTCGCCAACATCAACCTGATGAGCGCCCAGAGAGACAGGGTCCTCTCGAGCTTTGCCGTGCGGCGGGCGCTGGGGCAACTGTCGATCGACAGCACCTCGGAACCTTGCCGACGAGCATACGGGTGCTGTGCTCAGGACGTTCAGGGACGTCACAGCCCCAATCAGGATGCCCCTGCAGGCCTGGTCATGGTCCTTGAGACGCACCAGCACCTCCTGCAACACCTGCAGGTCCGAGGCAGGAGAAGATGGCCCGGACCTCAGGAGGGGCACCACCTCCGCGGCAGCCGCAGCGTTGCGCGGGCTTTCCCGCTAGGCGTAACCGATCATCTGCGTGAAGTCCGGCCCTTCAGGGCCAGGAGAAGCAACGGATTGGCAGGCAACCGGCGAAACCGGGGCGGTTCACTCGCCCCGATCGCCATGAGCCAGCATGCGGGCGTGCCGCTTGCCTTAGAAGCGGTAGTTGATGCCGACCCGGACGAGGGATCCCCGGGTGTCGGTCCGAGCCGCGTAGTCAATACCGTTGAGGGCAGCAACGCCGCGCACGGCCGCATTGCCGGGGGCCAGCACAGTCTGTCGGCCAAGGTCGTAATAGAGGTACTCGCCCTTGATCGAAACAGCGTTGGTGACGGCATATTCAAAGCCTGCGCCGACGGCATAGCCGACGCGGGTCTGCGAGCGCTGTGCCGACCAAACCAGTGCAGGGGCGTCGAGACCGGTCACAGTTCCGGTCAGGCTGACCAGGCCCATTGCAAGACCTGCCGTGGCATAGACCATCATGCGGTCGACAGGCGTAAAGCCGATGCGGGCACGAAGAGTACCAAAGGCCTCCATCTTGGAACGGGCTTCGGTCTGGAGCCTTGTACCGAGCACTGCAGGCCCCACGAAGGCCGCTCGCTTGCCGACCTGGGCAAACTGGAGGTCACCCTCCACGCCGAGGACCAGCTGCTGGTACTGCACGTTATAGCCAACCTGAATGCCGCCGAGGAAGCCATCCGGACGGGCATTGAGCGTGGCGGGAACGAACCCACCGGGCACGAGTGTGAGGAAACCAGGCGTTCCGGTCGTCACCACATTGCTGGAGCTGAAGGCATATCCAGCGTTCAGACCGGCATAGAACCCGGTCCAGGAGAACGAGGCCGGGACAAAATACGAGCTGCGGGGCACAGCCAAATCGGCCGCATTTGCGCTGCTCGTTACAGCGGCGAAAGCCAAGGCGTAAGTGGCTAGTCTCTTCATGCGACCCCTCTCGGCGACAAACGAGTGAAGCGCGCTTCTCGACGAGGAAGCGGCTGGCTCACGGGAGATGATCAGCCATTCGCCGGATCTCTGCCCTGATGAGGCGCGCAATCTGCGGGACGAAGCCCGACGACATGGTTAATGTTTGGCGAGTCAAAAGGTCGCGCCAGCGCCTTTCAATTCTCGGTCTTCCACCGTTCGCCATGGCTGAGAGGAACAAGACTTGGGGCCGGCGGCCGTCCAAGCACGCTGTTCCCGGAGCGATAGGCGGCAACAGCAATGCCGAGGGCGATCTCGGTCAGCCGGGTCTCCAATGGCCGATCGCGCTCATCAGACCAGCTGGTCGTCAGCTGGGGGATGCGGCGCACAAGGTCGAGCGAGACAGTCAACGCCCCACTGGCGGGCTGTTCCGACCAGAGGGGCACGCTCATGAGTTCCTCGATGTGGAAAGCGATCGAGGAACTGCCGACATGCACCACGGCCTTGTCGGCACGGGGACCGCTGACCCGGGAGGCACATCCTGCACGGGCCAGACCGAGCAGGAGACTGTTGAGCAATGTGAGCCGGCGCCCTGCCCGCTGATACGCCTCGCTCGCGCCACTCCCCCCTGACGGCGGCCGCTTGCCAAGACGCTGCCGGGCAGGCTGCAGGCCCCGATGCAAACGAGTGGAATGAGCCACACAGGGCACATGGCCCAACCGCTCGCGAAAGCGGTTGGTCAGCGTATCGAGATCGTTGCTAACCTGAGCGCAAGACAGGGCTTCCAGTCTCATGAGCAGACGAGGAGCGGGTCGGCATCGGATGGAGGCCGCGGTCACGGTGGCAAGATCAGGCGGTCGTAGGTTGGCCCTCACGCCATGGCCGCCATTGCGCTGTCGCGTCCAGTATGCCGCCGCAGGATAGGGAACGTCGAGCTTCCTGCAGAAGCGGGTCAGCATGAGCGGTGTCACCCCGAGCTCGGCGGCGAGGGGGGTCACGGGATATGACCAGGCCAGTTCGTACAGGACCTCCCGCGTCAAAGTCAGAAAGGTCTCGTCACCACTACGAACGCCACTCATCGGGGGATAAACCTACATAAGGGGCCTGAAACCTACAGATATGACGCAAGGGAATATAGAGGGATTGCTTGGCATACAATGCCGCAGACAGACGCCGCTGCGGCTGGTGGGACACGCCGTCCAACTGGCATCCGTGACCGGATTGGTGGGGCTGCAATTCCGCAATTGGCTTGGCCGGTGCCTGTGGCCCGAAAGCCACGAGGCATGCAGATCGCCCTCATTGATGGGGCTGTGATTCCGATTTGTGGTGCCGCGATTCCGTCATCGCGATAGCCTGTTCCCATGGCTGGTCCCACACGTCCCCTGACGCCTGAGGAAAAGAAGCGCCTCGAGCGCCTCGAGCGCTCCCGCAAGAACCGGCGGGGACGGGTCAATCCGGCAACCATGCCAGACAGGCTGGCTCGCACGGCCGCCTTCGTGCCGCGGCGGACCAATCTGAGCACCGACGCCAATTTCACGCGTATCTACGAGGTTCCCGGCTATTCGGTGGTGGAGGTGAAAGGACGCGAACTCGGCAGCCAGCACCGGGATGCGCTGGTGGCCCTGTTCCGGCTTCCGCGCTCCAAGATCGTGGTGGAGAACCCGGACTACCGCAAAGGCTCCTTCATGGCGCCTCACCACGTCTATTACGAAACCCGCACCACCTGGCGGGAACTGCTCATCCGGATGAACCGGACGCAGCATGTGAACAATCTCATGACATTGCTCGGCACGTTCCAGGACATCCAGCAAGTCATCATTCTTGTCCACGAGGGACGCAGCCTCGATGAGATCGAGCGCATGGACAAGAAGCGGGCACAGCGGGCGCTCCTCGCCAATGCCGACCAGCGCGGCGGGTCTTCCGCCGTGATCAACGACATTTCCTGGGAAGGCCTGCAGCTCGACAGCGAAGTCAGGGTGCAGTTTGGAACGGCCGTTCTCAATGCGATCGAGAAAGCCCATCTCGTCAGCATCAACGCCAATGTCCAGTTCAAGCTGAAATCCGACTACGCCAAGAGCTTCTGGCCCTATATCGACAGCCAGCCGAACCATTCCTATGTCGATGAGGACCGCTTGGCCCAACTGGCAGGTGTCGACATGAAGACGCTGACCAATGCCCAGCGCTCACAGTTTCGCAAAGACTGCCGCCAGGCGTTCAACGACATGATCAGCGCTGGCGGCCTCCTCGAATGGTCAAACGAGGAACGTGGGGCAGGGCGCATCAAGCAGCATCGCTATCACTACAAGCACGCGCTTCCTCGCCAGGGCGAACTTCAATTGCTCTAAGTCATTGATTTTGCAGGTACGGGGCCGGGAATTGCAGCCCCAACAATCGTCTGGGGGGCGGCGGCTGCCGCATTTGAGGCTGCGGGAGGGATCATCCCACCGGCGGGCCACACACCCTTGTAAGTGCTTGATTTCAAAAGCATCAGGTCGGAAAACTCGCCCCACGACCGATGCTCTTGGTGCAGGCAGGGCGCCCCAAAAACCGCCCCAGCTATGTCGGTGAGGGCATCAGGAGGAGAAAACAGATGCAAGGGAGGAGCAGCCCCACCATTGGGAAGAGCAGCCCCAGTTTTGGGAATCGCGGCCCCACAAATGGGAATCGCAGCCCCTCAGACCCTTGCTAAGCCTTGGAACTGTCGTGCCCTTTCGCCTGAAAGACTCTTAAAAGACATCAGAGATTTAAAAGACCGGCCGCTGGAAGGCGGTGTGGAAGAGGAAAGATGTCGCCTTCCTCGTTCGAAAAGGGTCTGGTAGACGATGAAGCGGTCAATCACGGTGCTGGACACGTGCATCCCTATTTCTGCGAGTCCCTATGCACCATGCTGCGGGCCGGGCGGCAAAGTGATGCCATAGCTCTGCTCATGGCCGGCGATTTCGATGTCCAGTATCGCTCCTCGCGCGATCAGACAGCCCTTCACCTTGCCCCTGAGACAGGCCTTCACGAAGTGACGGCACTGCTGATTGCGAAGGGAGCGGACCCTAATGCCCGAGACGCACTCGGGCGCACCCCCCTGATGTCTGCCGCCCGTTCGGGTGATGTCTTGTCCCTGAAACATCTCCTTCATGCGGGAGCCGATCCTCACCTTGTTACCTACAGGACCCAATGGACCGCTCTGATGTGGGCAGCACGTCATGGCCAGAGTGGTGTCATAACGCTGTTGCTCACTCACGGGGCCGATCCACGCGTTGAGTCAGCAACCGGCGACAACGCGCTTGCCGTTGCGCGTCGCTACAAGAGGACAGCAGCCGCCAAGCTTCTCTTTGAGGTGTCGTAACGTGACGATGGGACAGAGGTTCGTTACCCCCGGAGCCAAAACGTAGCTCACGGAGCAATTGCTGTAGCTTCTTGCACGGTCACGGCATATCCCTAGGGAATGCCTGCCTCAAACCGTGGTCTCCACTCATTGACCATCCTTGCCGTTGCCTGGTTGGCACTGGCGACCTTGGTATGGGCAGGCCAGGTGTCAGCAGCGCCCTCGAACCTTTTTGTCGGGCAGCAAGCCGATGCCGTCCTCGACCGGTCTGGTGCCTGGACAATCGAAGAGATGACGGGCCCAGCAGGTGATGACCGCTTCATCCGAGCGGATGGGCAGAGGCCTGCCAATTTTGGCGCTGGCCATGGTCCCCTGGCTGCGATGTGGCTGCGCCTTGTCATTCCCGCCGACCTGCGAACCGAGGGGGGCCTCGTCGTCCTGACGGTGAGGGAAACGCGCGTTCGCGAGCTCGATCTGTATCGCATGATCGACGGAGGGACCGAGATACGGAGCTGGCGGCTTGGTACAGGGCTTGAGAACGCGCGGTTGCCGACGCGCTATCCAACCATCTCACTGCCCGACAGAGCCAGAGGCGAGACCATCTACATCCGGCTGCACACACCCTCGTCCATGCGGGCAACCGTCTGGGTACAGAACGAGGCGAGCTACCTGCAGACTTATGCCGCCGAGATGATCTTCTTCGGGGTGTTGTTTGGGGCGCTGGTCGCGCTGTTCGTCTATCTGGCATCGGCAGCGGTTGCGAGCCGAGACCCTGCAACAGGTGCTCTCGCCGTCCTCACCTTCTGCTTTGCCTGCCATATCACCGGAGATCAGGCCTTCTTCGAGACCTATCTGTTCCCCGGCGCCGCTGATGCATCGCGCACCGTATCGATCACAGCGACCTTCATCATCTACACCGTATCGCTGGCCTATGCCCTCAGCGCCCTCGATACCGGCCGCCATTTTCCTCAGCTTCTGCGCCCGCTCAAGATCGTGGTCTGGGCTCTCGCAATCCTGACGATCCTTGCCTTCGTCTCGACGGTGACCGGTGCGCTGACGATGCGACGCCTGAGCCCACTGATCGGGCTGACGGCCATTATCACTGTCCTCAGCCTGGCAGCTCTCACTGCCCTTAAGGAGCCAAGGCGGGCGATCATCTTTGCGCTGTGCTGGGTGCCTGCCTTGTCGACAGGAATTGCCCGGCTGATCCCCGACCTCTTGCCGCAGGAAGGCTTCAATCCGGTCCTCATCAACCTGCTCTATCCCGCCTTCACCACCTCGCTCCTCCTCGCTGGTGTCGCGGCTGCAAGCGATCTGCGCAACCGGGAGAGGGCCCTTACCGAAGCGGTCACTCGCAATGCCGCGCGCATCAGGGCCTTCGCCGAGAGTGCCTCGGACAGTTTCTGGGAAACTGATCCCGACGGGCGCATCACCTTCGCGACAGGTCCGGTCTGTAGCCTGGCAGGGCTAGTGCCTGGCAGGCACGTTCAGGATGTTCTGGATGAGGAGGGGCAGGTTCGCCTCAAACCCGGAAAGTCCCTCACACGGATCCCCTTGCTCAGGCAGGCAGAAGAAGGACTGCACCACCTGCGGCTCTCCGCAGTTCCCATTGCTGAGGGCGGCTGGCGAGGGATCGTCTCCGATGTCACGGATGAGGTGCGGGAAAGCGAGCGGATGAACCAGCAGCGCCGGATGGCGGCAATCGGACAAATGGCTGGCGGCGTTGCTCACGAGATCAACAACCTGCTGCACCCTGTCATCAACCTCAGCCGCCGCGCGGGCGAGGGCTTTGCCGAAAGCGACGAACGGCGAAGCTGGCTTGAGATCGTCCAATCTTCCGGCCTGAGGGCTGCAGAGATCGTTGCGGCCCTTCTCTCCTCGGTACGTCCCGCCACAGGCGAGGGCAGGATGGCGCCCATGGGTCAGGCCGTTTCTGACATTGTCGCGGAGATACGAGCCCTTGTCCCGGCCGCGACACCACTGGAAACACACATCGCCACCCAAGAGGGACCTCAACTCCCCGTCACTGAAGTGTTCCAGGTCGTTGCCAATCTCGTGGTCAACGCCGTCCATGCTGCCCGCGGCGGCACGGTCCAGGTGCGCTATGGACAACGCGATCCAGAGGCCGGAGGGACCTTCGAATTGAGCGTAACGGATGATGGGATCGGCATGGATGAAGCGACCCTGGCAAGGGCCATGGAACCGTTCTTCACCACCAAGCCCCAGGGCGAGGGAACAGGCCTTGGTCTTTCCATTGTCCAGGGCCTTGCATCCAAATGGGGGGGGGAGCTGAAGATCGTATCGTCGCTGGGCAAGGGGACATGTGTGACCGTCTCTGTGCCGCTCACGACAGCCGCAGAGCGCCTGGAGGCGACATGAATATCCTGGTGGTCGATGACGTTGCAGCGGTCCAGGTTGCCATCACAGCAGCCCTCAAGGCTGCTGGTCACACTGTAAGCCTTGCAGGAAGTGGCAGTGAGGCCCTGAAATGCCTGCAGGCCGAGCGCTTTGACGTGGTCATCACCGATCTGTGGATGCCGGACGGAGACGGGCTGCGCCTGATCAAGGAACTCCGCGCCAAGGAGACCCCTCCCCGCATCATCGCGATCACCGGGGGAGGACCGAAAATGTCCATTGAACTGGCAAGCTCGCTGGCCGAGGTCTGGGGGGCAGAGCACGTCCTGGTCAAACCCTTTGATGACCGGAAACTGCTCGCTCTTGTGGGTGGGCCCAAGGCCTAAGGCACAAGGCCTTCATCGGGGTCGCTCCCCTGCAGACGGAAGAGGATGACCTCGAGCGCGCCCGCGAGCATTTGCCTATCTTCATCCCGCAAGTCCTCGAGTGCAGCGGCCACCCCAGCCAAGGGATCCTGCGCCAGGAGATCACGGCCCATCTCCGTCACTTCCAGGCGCTCAAACCGGCCCATCCCGCGCGTCGGTCCCTTGCGTACGAGCCCCTTGGCAATGAGCGTCCTCACCGTGCGGGATACCGGGCCAAAAGCCATTCCCTGGTAAGCGGCCAGCGCACTGGCATTCGACCTTACGGGATCGGCCGTCGCAAAATAACGCAGAGCCGTCCACTGGGCGGGAAACAGCCCATGACTATGCCCCGTGAATGGATGGCGCGGCTCATTTGCTCGATGAGACGTGCCAACGCCGCCGTCTGAATCGCTCTTGATGACATAAATGCTCGGATAGCCCCCGCTACATCAGCAAAGACAACGTCTGAGTGGTGATGGTGGCGGTTCTGGGGAACGGCAAGGACCAGCCTCCCTGACATATCGACGCTCCCGAAGAGAGAGGCAAGGTCGACCAACGCATACCGTAAGGGACAATTCCTACTTGAATGCTCAGTGAGCTATGTTACCGATAGGGAAAGGGCGCCTTGTCTAGCCCCGCCCAGTCGAAAGTCCCTCGGAGGAAGTCACATGGCGCTCGCTGACCTCAAAGCGGCCCTTAGCCAAGCTGGCAACCTCTCTCAGCTCAAGGGTCTCTCCGCCGCCTATAGCGTGCTCCTCGGCGGCATCCCCAGTCTTGATGGCTACGACTTCCTCATCAGGAACAACAACGCGACGAATTTCGGCGCAGGACCTGGTCCCGTCTTCAATGATGAGAACATCATCATCAACACGCTAAACGCGCTTTACCAGGGAAACCCGATCGCCAAGGCAGCGTTCAACGGGATCGTTGGGGGAGGACCAGCGGGGGCAGACGTCCTTACCGCCGTCTATAATTATGTGATCCCGGCGTCCTTCCGGAGTGCTGAGGGCCTCGCCTATTTCAAATCACAAGAGGCGTTCTACACCGCAAGGGCGGCTGAGCTCGGCATCCCCGGTGCTGCGGGAGCTGCGGTCGTTGCCTTTGCAGCCCTGACCAAGATCGCTGTCGACAATAAGATCGGGGGCCTTGGTGACTCGCTGAATGACCTCATCAGCTCCATCAATAACGGCACAGCGGCCATCCCCCAGAATGCCACGACCTTCACCGATCTGGAGGTTGCTGATGGCACTGAGTTCGATACCAACGACACGCCGACCAGCACAATGCCGCCGGTCTACTCGATCGCCGTGAACCCATCCTCCGTGGTTGAAGGGAATGTCGCCCCCGGCCGCACCATCACATTCACCGTGTTCCGGGATGGGGACGTCTCCAAGGCGGGATCTGTTGGCCTCACCTATCTTGGAACGGCGGATATCGGAGTTGATTTCGACCTCTCGCCTGCCGGATCGACCGTGTCTTTTGCTCCAGGCGCCAGCACCGCTACTTTTACGGCCACAGTGAAGCCGGACACGGAAGCGGAGCCGAATGAGACGATCACGTTCCTGCTCTCCAATCCGACCGGCGGGACCCTCAGCATTCTCAGAAGCGCGACAGCCACGATTACAAATGACGATACGGCTGCCGCAGGGCCCGTCTACTCGATCGCCGTCAGCCCTTCCTCGGTGATCGAAGGCAATACCGGTCCAGGAGCGGCCATCACCTACAACGTCACGCGCACCGGCGACATATCAAAGGCAGGGGCCGTCGGTCTCACCTATCTTGGTACAGCCACGAACGGCGTCGACTACGATCTCTCGACCACGACCTCGATCGTCTCCTTCGCCGCGGGCGCCAGCACCGCAACCCTGACAGCGACGGTGCGGCCCGATACCCAGGTTGAGCCCAACGAGACGATCACAGTCCTGATCGACAGTGTCGGAGGTGGCGGCACGATCGGAACTGCCAACAGCGCAACTGCGACGATCACCAATGACGACACGGCGGCCGTGGGGCCCGCTTACGCGATCAGTGTCGGTCCCTCATCGGTGGCCGAGGGCAATAGCGGTCCGGGAAACGCCATCACCTTTACGGTCACCCGGACCGGTGACGTCAGCCAGCCCGGCTCTGTGGCTGTAGCCCTGTCGGGCACGGCAGACGGCAGCGACTACACGAGCGATCTCGTCGGTGGTGTGGTCTCGTTCAACGCGGGGCATAATCAGGTGACCTTCACGGTCACGACAACCCCTGACGCCACAGTCGAGCCTGATGAGACAGTGATCGCCACGCTCGGAGCCATCACAGGCGTTGGGACCTTGGGTGCCACGACCAGTGCCACCGCCACCATCACCAATGATGACACAGCCAACACAACAACCGTCAATCTTGCGCCAGGTGGCAATCCAACTGTTCTCCTTCAACCTCTCGGCGATGTTGATTACATCATAGTCACCGGCTTTAGCATCGCTAGTAATAAATTCTCCTCCGTGAGTTTTGACCGTATTATTAATATGGCTGTATCTCATACACCAGGAGACGTCATTAAAACAGCGGGACAAACTATGAGCTCGCCTCCAGCCCTGTCCATTATTGAGATTGAATCAACAATTATTTCAGACATCGACTACTTACTAGTCGGCGACAACGAAGCGGTAGAGAGAGCTCTCGGTAGTGCCTTAGGATCTAATTGGGCATCACCCACCAAAAACACTGCCATCCTTTATGTGCAGAACGTAGGTGCTGCAATCTATCAGTTCGACGTCCAAGTCCGCTCGCGGGACGTGGACATCACACCGCTGGAAATCATCAACGTCGATCTGATTGGCGTTATCAAAGATATAAGCCCCAATTCTCTAACTTCAGCAAACTACGTTTCATAGGAAAATTTTTGGAAGTAATACTCACGTGGGAGAGGGCGGGCTTGAAGCACGCCATAATCAGGATCGCCTGTATCGATCGGCTGGCAAGCTGATACGGCGCTCGACCGGTGTGATGCTAGACGGACGAAAGATGGATTTAGGCGATACGACAGCATCGAACAGGCTGTCGCGGGCGCCGTCGACAACAGCCTTAGCGACACCAGCGACCCAACCAGTACAAGAATGGCCCTTATTTCCATTGCACGAATACGCACTAGATGTCTGATTCCAGGTTTTGATGGTGCGATCCTTTCGGCGGCCTGGAAGAGCGCACTATGGCCAGGTTTTGCATGGGAGCGTGCCCGCGAGCATTTGCCTCCTTCATCCCGCAAGTTTTCGAGTGCAGCGACCACCCCAGCCAAGGGATCCTGCGCCAGCAGATCACGGCCCATCTCCGTCACTTCCAGGCGCTCAAACCGGCCCATCCCGCGCGTCGGTCCCTTGCGCACGAGCCCCTTGGCAGTGAGCGTCCTCACCGTGCGGGATACCGGGCCAAAGGCCATTCCCTGGTAAGCGGCCAGTGCACTGGCATTCGACCTTACGGGATCGGCAGTCGCAAAATAACGCAGAGCCGTCCACTGGGCGGGAAACAGCCCATGGCTATGCCCCCGCGAATGGATGGCACGGCTCATTTGCTCGATGAGACGCGCCAACGCCGCCGTCTGAGGTGCTGGTGGCGGTTCTGGGGAGCGGCAAGGACCAGCCTTCCTGACATATCGAAGCTCCCGAAGAGAGAGGCAAGGTCGACCAACACATACCGTAAGGGCATCTCCCCACTTTGAATGCTCACTGAGCTATGTTAGCGGTGAGGGAAATGGGTCCTGGTGCGTCCTCGCGCTATCCAGGCCCACGACCCTGGAGGAAGCCCCATGTCTCTCGCTGACCTCAAAGCAGCTCTTAGCCAGGCTTCAAACCTGTCCCAGCTCAAGGGCCTGTCGGCAGCCTACAGCACTCTACTGGGTGGCATCCCCAGCCTGGACGGCTACGACTTCCTCATTAAGAACAACAATGCCACAAATTTTGGAGCGGGGGCGGGCCCCGTTTTCAATGATGAGAACATTATCATCAACACGCTGAACGCTCTTTATCAGGGCAATCCAACTGCTAAAGCTGCTTTTGATTTGATCATTGGTGGAGGATTAGGAGGAACAGACGTTCTGGCGGCGGTCTACAACTATGTCGTCCCGGCTTCGTTCAGAAGCGAAGCGGGCCTCGCCTATTTCAAATCACAAGAGGCGTTCTATACCGCCAGGGCCGCTGAGCTCGGCATTCCCGGTGCTGCAGGAGCTGCGGTCGTTGCCTTTGCGGCCATCACCAAGATAGCCGTCGACAACAAGATCGGTGGCCTTGGTGACTCGCTGAATGACCTCATCGACGCCATCAATAACGGTACGGCCGCTATCCCCCAGAATGCGACGACCTTCACAGATCTGGAGACTGCCGACGGCACCCAGTTTGATACCGATGATACGCCGACCAGCACCACCCCGCCCGTTTACTCGATCGCCATGAACCCCTCTTCCGTGATCGAGGGGGATACTGGTCCAGGCCGGACAATCACATTCACCGTGTCGCGGACCGGCGATATCTCCAAGGCGGGCACCGTCGGTCTGACAGTTGTCGGTACGGCGAATATTGGCGGCGATTACGATCTGTCGCCTGCTGACCCGACCGTATCGTTCGCTCCCGGTGCCAGCAGCGCGACATTCACCGTAACCACGAAACCCGACACGCAGTTTGAGCCCGACGAGACGATCACCTTCCTTCTCACCAATCCTACCGGAGGAGGAACGCTCAGCATTCTCAGAAGTGTAACAGCGACCATCACCAATGATGACGTGGCTCCCACAAGCGCGACTTACACAATCGTCGCGAGCCCCTCATCCGTCGTGGAGGGCAATAGCGGTCCGGGCAACACCCTCACTTACACGGTCCTGCGAGCGGGCGATGTCAGCAAGGCTGGAACGGTCGCTGTCGCTCTGTCGGGAACAGCCGATGGCAGCGACTACACAACGAGCCTGTCAGGCGGCGGGATCTCGTTCGCACCCGGCCAAAACCAGTTGAGCTTCACGGTGACGACAACCCCTGACACCACTGTCGAGGCCAACGAAACTGTCATTGCGACTCTCGGAACCATCACAGGCGGAGGCACAATCGGCACGCTTGGGAGTGCGACAGGCACAATCACCAATGACGACACAGTGACCACGGGGCCTGTCTACTCGATCGCTGCCAGCCCTTCGTCCGTGACAGAGGGCAATACCGGTCCAGGCGCGGCGATCACCTACACTGTCACGCGCACGGGCGACATCTCGAAGGCTGGAGCCGTCGGTCTCACATACCTTGGCACAGCCACAAACGGCGTCGACTACGACCTTTCAACCGCGACCTCGATCGTCTCGTTCGCCGCCGGAGCTAGCACAGCGACTTTGACGGCGACCGTGCGGCCCGACACCCAGGTTGAGCCGAATGAGACGATCACAGTCCTGATCGACAGCGTTGGGGGCGGTGGCGCGATTGGGACCGCCAACAGTGCGACCGCAACGATCACCAATGATGATACGACGCAAACGGGACCCACTTACACGATTGGGGTGAGCTTATCTGTCCCTGAGGGCAACAGCGCCCCGGGTAACATCATCACGTTCACCGTGTTCCGCACTGGCGATGTGAGCCAGCCGGGCTCAGTCGCTGTGACCCTCTCCGGCGCCGCGGACAGCACTGACTACACGACCGATCTCGTGGGCGGCATTGTCTCGTTCGGCGCAGGCCACGATCAGGTGAGTTTCACCGTTACGACGCTCCCTGATGTGACAGTAGAGCCCAATGAGTCAGTGATTGCCACACTGGGGGCCATTACGGGTGGCGGAACCTTGGGCGCGACGACCGTTGCCAGTCCCACCATCAACAATGATGACACGGCACCTCAGGGGCTTATCCAGGCCACGAACACACAGGTGATAACCGGCACCACAGGAAACGACCAGCTCACCGTGACAGCCCTCGCCCCAACTGTGGTCTCTGACCTCAAGGAGGGAGCGAATACCATTACACTTGCTGACGGGGTGGATATATCGGCTGCCACTTACCTCGGAGGCATAAACCAGATCAAGCTGGTCGACGGTGGCAGCGCTACGATGAACGTCTCGCAGGCGAACATCATCGAAGCACCTGGTGTCAACACCGTGACTATCAAAGATTCCGGTACTATTTTTGCGTACAATCAGGTTGAGAACTATAAAATTGGCGCTGGAAATGACATTTTCACAATGTCTATACCAACATCAGGCGATCGCTACGTGGATATTGGCGCGGGAGGCTCTGATCTCATCAGATTTTACAACGAAAGATTTTCCTCTGAACATAGCGGCGTCCTGATCGTCAATGGATTTGATACGGCCAATGACAAAATTGCATCAAGGAATTTCAGCGCTCGCTTCGGAGAAGAAGAACATGGCTTTGGCGGTACAATATCATTGCCCAATCAAAGCACAAATACTGCAATTGCATCTGGAACGGAGAGAACGGTATGGGAAATCGAAACAACATCTGCCGGCACGCTATCGGGCGCGACAATAAGGCAGACAGGTGACGGCGGTGCGGTAGCGACGCTTATTGCCAATGCACTTGGAGGAGGTTTGACATCTTTTGGAGGGTCGGAGACCATTAGTACAGCAATCATATATGTCACTGGTGTTGGCGCCGCCATTTATCAGTTCAACGTTGCAAAACAAGTGCCAGCTGATGACCTGGTTCCGGGTATGATTGTGGGCGTTGAGTTGATCGGCGTTCTAGCCGGGGTCGCTGACAATTCAATTTCGGCCGCAAACTTCTAAATATGACGGCCGGCTATCAACGGGCCACCTGCATCAGCCAACGTAAGGGGTTGGCCTACCCAAGCCTCGATCTTGCTCTCGCTGGGACGGCAACGCCACAATGAGGCTGCCCCATGTCGAGGATGAGAAGGCAACACGCGCGTGCAGGGACACCCCAGAGCCAGCACCCTAGGGGCCCAGAAGGGTCTGTTCCTGCTTTTCATTATCGCTGTATCGGTGATCGTCACCGCCTCGGTCCATCTGTGGCCAAGATCGCAAGGTGCGGGTTATTTCCTTGGCGACCAGGTTGACCACTACCTTGATTTAGATGGGAAGGAGGGAATTCACGAGATTATTTGCCAAGAGCGCCGCCTTCGAGCCCCCGAGAGGCAGACTGGTCAATCGTGGCGTTCAGGGCGGGGCCACAGACAGCCCTGTGGCTCAGATACAAGGTCGCGGAACTGCCTGGCCCACCACAGCACGACTGGACCTTGTCGCTCCAGGAAACACGTGTCCGCGAGGTGCGCCTCTATATCGAGACTGAACCCGGCACTTTTCGAGAAAGAGTGAGCCATCCTGGTCTGCGTGACCTGTATCCGGCCTGGTCCCTCGCTTTGCGTCATTCGATTTCGAAGCTGCGGAAATCGCCGGCAAAACCATATGGCTCCGGGTCTATACACGCTCTTCAAAACGAGCGCTCTTGTGGCTCGAGAGCCGCGAAACCTTTGTCGGCGGGGAACTTCGCCAAACCCTGATGTTTGGCATAATTACTGGAGTCCTTGTTGCCCTCTTTTGCTATCTGCTCGCCCTCGGGACGATCCTCAAAGAAGGCTCATTGGCCCTTCTTGCCATTTTCGTCGCGTTTTTCTGCGCATATGTAGTGAGTGATCGCGCTTTTGTTGAATCGCTCATGCTACCCGGCGCACTGCGGCTCTCGCGCGCCCTGTCGGGCGCATCAACACTTGGATGTTATGCCGCATGGACCGCATTTATTCTAAGCTATCTTCGTACGAAAAATCATTTTTATAATTTATATTATTGTTGGTAAGTGCTCAATATTATTTTCATTTTTTTTAATTATCCTTGTCATCGTCGATGTCTCTAAAGACACGTATAATATACGCCCGATCATGCCATTTTTCGGAATCGGGATCATGATCTTGGGAGCAACAATAGCAGCCATCAGTTACCGATACGAACCATCACGTGTTCTTGCCTTTGCCGCCTGCTGGTCGCCGGCGATCATGGCCGTCCTGTCGCGCATCATGCTCGATGCCAACCCGAGCGGGGGGGGCAGTGTCGCAGCGGTCTATTCGATCTATGCAGCGGCCGTGTTCTCGGTGCTGTGCTTTGCGATCATCCTCTCCCTCGACCTGCAAGACCGCGAACAACGCCTGAGGCTCAGCGCAGAGCAGCAAGAGGCCCGCTTTCGCAGCTTCGCCAGGTCCGCATCCGACGGGTTTTGGGAAACCGATCAGGACGGCAAGCTTCTGTCTCTCACAGGCCCGATTGCTAGCCTGCGGGCAGAGCCAGGCAACTCGTTCCAAGAGGCCCTCGGCGGTCTGGGCTTGAACCAGGCAGGTCTGGCTGAACTGAAGGATGCGCTTTCAGGGCGGCGGCCATTCCGGGGAATCGAACTCACACTGATGCCCTCCAGCGATCACCCGGTCTCGGTGGAGATCAGTGGGGAACCATTCTGGAACGGGGCGGAGTTCGGGGGTTTCAGGGGCATCGTGACCGACATCACTGAGCGCAAACAGCGTCAGGCGGGAGAGGTCCGGCAACAGCGCATGGCGGCAATAGGCCAGCTCGCGAGCGGCATCGCTCACGAGATCAACAGCCTTCTTCATCCGATCATCAACCTGTCGCGGCGCGTCAAGGATCACCAGGCGCTCGACGATGCCGGCAAACGCGCTCTCGATATTGTCCTTGCATCCGGCGACAGGGCCAAAGGCATTCTGGCAAATCTTCTGTCATCCGCTCATCCTGAGAGGAGCCGGGAGAGTAAGGTCCCAATTTTCCAGGCCCTGGCAGACATCTGCGACGAGATCGAACCCCTCATTTCGTCTCAGGTGACCCTCATCGTGCGCATCGAGGGACGCGATGGCCCATTGGTCAGCAAGAGCGAGGTCTATCAGCTTCTCTCCAACCTTGTGGCCAATGCAGTGCACGCAATGCCAGGGCAAGGAGAACTCTCAATCGAGGGAGCAAGGGATGCCTTGGGCAACTTCAAGATCACCGTGAGCGATGCCGGGCAGGGAATGAGCGAAGAGGTTGCTGCAAAAATCTTCGAACCCTTCTTCACCACGAAACCGATTGGGCAGGGGACCGGTCTTGGCCTTGCCACGGTGGCGGCGATCGTTAAGGCCTGGAACGGCACCGTCGAAGTCAAAACTGCCCCTCAGCAGGGGACCAGAGTGATGATCGTAATCCCTCATGACATCTCACCCGCGGCGGAACGCCTTGAGGTGTCCTTGAGCTCTCCAACCTGAAGCCATGGCGCCATTGATGACCTCCTCCCGCGGCTCCCACTCTGGCAGTCCCCCACCAAGGCCGAAGAGGGCCCTTGTCGCTGATGATGTCGAGGAAATGCGCCAGTCCTTGCACATGGCGCTGACGGCTGCAGGCCTGCACGTCGACTGCTGCGCAACAGGGCTTGAGGCATTGCAGGCTTTGCGAACAGGGGACTACGACGTTGCCATTCTCGACATCTGGATGCCTGACGGCGACGGCCTGTCCGTCCTCCGGGCCATCCGGCGGGAGCAACCGGGTTTGCGCGTCTTCATGGTCAGCGGCGGCGGGCCGCGCCTTCCGCTTGAGGCGGCCGCCCTCATGGCTGAGGTCTTGGGAGCGGAACAGGTGATCGTAAAGCCGTTCGACGAGCAGCACCTCGTGGCTGCTATCGGGGAGGCCGCCAAATGATCGAGAAGCCATGCGGCGGAGGAAATCCGATGCCCTGCCGTCACAGGGGGCCAAGGGGATCCTCTTCGCGCGATCCGGCCGTGTCTCTTGCAAAACTGTTCGAGCTCACGTCGCGCTCGATCCACTCGTCAGGCTTCGTCAGGGGACTGTACCCCGCTCAGTGGACGACACTGCGATATCTCGCCGATGCTCCGAATGTCCAGGACCGCGGCCCATGTCGCACGCTTTCAGCAAATCGCGATTGGGCCGGTCACGCGAACGATACGGACGCTGATAGCCAAGGGGCTCGTGGCGAAGGCCGGCCAGGGCGCCCATCACCGGTCTGACTGCTCGCCCTCACGGCGGAAGGGGTCCAGATGCTCGCAAACGACCCTCTCCAACCCGTCATTTCAGTCCTGCGGGCCCTAACCCCGAGGGCGAGCATGAAAAGCTTGCGAGCTCCTGCTCAAGATCATCGCGGGCCTCAACACGGCCTCGGCCACGACAGAGGACATTATCCTGCAGCCCTGAGCCGCGACGCGGAATGATGCGCCAGCGACCCAAGGCGCCACTGCGACCACACACCTGAGCCTCAGGTCCCTGCCGGACGCGGGACCTCCGATGAACACGTCGAGGCGAAAATTCACAGGCAGCGCTTCGCTTTCGACCAGGCCAATGATCACATCGAGGACCCGGGTATCGCGCTTTTCAGTCGGCATGTCAGAGGCAATCGTCTTTGCACCTAACCGCGCGGACTGATCCGCTCGATCCGGCCCATGAGGACCTGACCTCTCAGGGCTGTTGCTGTCATGCGGACGGTCTGTCCGATCCGAACGGAGCGCACGTCGGTCTCATCGATCTGAGCGCGAATGACCAGGCTGGAAAGATCTGCGATCTGGAGGCCGGGAACGACAGGCTGGATGGAGAGAGCCTCGCCCGGTTCCCGATAGCGACGCAGGACGGTCCCATCTCGGCTGGCTCGGATGTAGGACTTCTCAAGGTTTGCACGCGCTTCCCCGAGCATGTTTTCTGCCAAGCAGGACCTCGGCACGAGCCGCATTGATTTCCTGTGGGCGCGCGCCCTGGCGCAAAATGCTCACGGCATGAGACAGGGCCTTATGGCGAGCCTCGGCTGAAGCAGGCGGCTGCTGATCTCATTGAAGGGCCTCCAGGGAAGCCGAACCATTCCTGAAAAGCACCTGTCGGCGCTCAAACTGCTGGCGCAGCCAGGTCATATTGGCGGCCTCCTCCTGCAGCTGGGCTTCCGCCTTGTCGATTTCATCCGGGCGGGGCCCTAACACGATGAGCTCGAGATGAGCCCTGCGCACAGCCAGAATGGCTTCGGCCTGTCCGACCTTGGCCTTGAGATCCTCATTGGCAAGCTCGCAACCACCTCGCCGCGGCGAACCGAGCCTCCTTCTGCGACGTGAACAGCTGCCAGGATGCCGGGCATGGCGGGAGCAAGGTCGATGAGGCCCGCTCGTGGTTCGACGACCCCAAGCGCTGCAACGGTGGCGGAACGGGGAGGCATGACCTGGTTCGGCACGGCAACCGCCGGGGAGGACACCGAGGCCTGCCAGGGACCGTCCCACGTCGAACAGCAGCCGCGACGAAGACGGCGGCAATGATGCCAGCGCCGATCACGATGCGAGAATGGCGAAGCCTCATGGTGCTCATGCCACGATCCCAGGCACTACCGGAAGACACTGGTCGGATCGACAGTGGCGAGTTTGCGGATGGCCAGGATGGCCGATACCGCGCACATGACCGCCGCGCCAATCCCGATCATCAGAACAAGACCGGGGGACATGGTGAGCGCCACTGGCGAGGAATGAGCCGCACGGGTGATCAGCAGCGCAATCAGAATAGCCAGGACATAACCGGCTCCGCCACAGATCAGCGCCTGCTTGATCACAATGGCATTGAGATAGCCTGGCCCGGCTCCGATGGCCGCAAGCGTTGCATATTCGCTGAGGCGCTCGACCGTCGCGGCATAGAGTGTCTGCGCCAGGATCACGATGCCGACGACCGCCCCCAGAGTGGAGCCAAGGATCAAGGCGGCACCGGCCCCTGTCGTCGTGATCCAATAATGCCGGGTCCGCTCGGCAAAGGCTTCCGTGGCCATAACCTCCGCTGCAACAGCCGTTGATCGAAGGTCCTGCATCACCTGGGGCCGTGCCGAGGGCGAGGCTGATCTCACCAAGACGTAGTTGGTCTCGCCATCAGCAAGATCGGTGTAGCGAAGGGCATTGTCGTAGGTCGTGAACACATAAGGCGCCTGGGTGAAGGTCCGGACGCCTTCGGTAAAGCCCACAACGACGGCGCGCTTGTTGTTGATCTCGACAGCCTCGCCCACCCCCTTGATGCCAAGCTTTGCGGCATAGAGCCGATCGATCATGACGGAGTGAGGGAGTTGCAGCGCCTCAATCGAGCCCTCGACGATGTTCCAGGGGGGCGCCAGGGCTGAGGTCGGATCGAAGCCCACAATGATCACAAGCTGCGAACCGCCGTGGGGCCGGCGCCAGATGACGAAGCGAACGATGTAGCGACTGGCCGCTGCAACGCCTTCCGTGCCGAGCGCCTGGAAATAGGCCCGCTGTCTCAAGATATCGGCCTGATCGACGTTGCTGGTATCACTCGGCACGATCCAGATATCCGCACTTGAGTGGCGGATCAGACCGGTCGTTGTGTTCGAAAAGCCGATCAGCATGCCCATCTGGACCGCGAAACAGAACAATCGCGAAGACGATCCCGACCAGTGTCGCGAAGAAGCGCACGGGGTCATGGGCGATGTTGCGCCAAGCAATGAGCGTCGTCACGGAACGATCTCCTCCTCGCGCCTGAGCTCATCTGGTCGTCGGCACAAAAGCTGACAGCCACGATGGAGCGCAGACCCCGACAGCAGGCCGGCCTCTTCCCCTTGCCATCACCCAAGGGAACACCCGTCAGCATAGCGCTTGCTTTTTTAAACTCAATGAGCTCATAAATTTGAGCAAGGTCTGCGAGGAGGCACCCATGGCGATCTACACGCGCAATCTCGCCGACAGCACTGCTCCTGTTTCAATCCTCAGCCGAGGCTATGATTTCCGGTCCGAGCTGACGATCAGTCGACCACGCCAACTCTGCTGATCGCGACAGACCGACAGGGATTTGAGTACCGGCTTGTCGGCAGCAATCTGGGTTTTGACGTCACACCAAACCCGGCCGGGGCTTCAATTTCACCCCAACTGGCACCGTCACCACGATCTATGTGACGGGTGCTGGCGGAACGCCTGTCTATGAGACGATCGAGGGGCTCCCCAACATCCCCTTTCACTGAACCATCTGCTCCAACCGCAGCAGCCATTGCGGCCTCGTCTTTGGGGCAAGCGACACGTTCCGCGGCAGTGACAAGGACGATACGTTCTATGCCGTTGGCGGCAACGACACCTTTGATGGTGCCGCTGGACAGGACACCGTCATCTTCTCCGGACCGAAAGCGAATTACACCGTGACCCAGAACACCAATGGGTCATTTACGGTGACTGACAGTGTGGCGAACCGTGACGGGACGGATACGCTCGTCAGCATCGAGAGGCTGCAGTTCACCGATCAGATCTCACCGGTTGAGGGTGGTACGCCCTTCCCTGCCTGTTCGCTGCAATCTCTCGCAGGCCAAGGCCATCTCCGCCGCCTACCAGATCCTCCTTGGCGGCCGGGGTCAGGCGGGCTACGAGTTCCTCATCAAGGGTAATCTGTCGACGAATTTTGGTGCAGGCGCGGGTCCGTCTTCAACGACGAGAACATCTTCATCAATGTCGCCAATGCCCTCGTCCAGGGCAACCCAACGGCGACTGCGACTTCAACACCCTCGCGGCCGGCAACACCCTCGCTGAGAAGATCACCTCGCTCTACACAAAGGTATCCCAACGGCGAAGCAGAGCGCCGACGGCCTCGCCTTCATCACCCGTCCCGATGGCCTGAAGTTCTACCAGGACGTCGCCCGGGAGCGCGGCATCACTTCAGAGAATGGCCCGGCTGTCACGGCTCTTGCCTCGCTCCTCAAGATCGCGGTGGATGGCAAGAACGGCATTGGCAACCCGGTGAGCGACCTCATCGCCTCGATCGCAAATTGGCTCGTCCACACTCCCGGCCACCAGCCAGGTTGTCCTCCCCATCGAGACGATCGATGGCACCACGTTCGATGCCGATGATGCACCCGACGCCATGCCGGGCTTTTCAGGTCCAGCACCGGCCCCCGTTCCCGTCATCGGTGTTGCAGAACTCCAGTTCGAGGCTGCCGGGTTCTAGGAAACTGGCTGGAGAGCCCAGATGGCCTCCTGCGTTATCCCGAACCTACCGTGATCGGGTAAGGTGATCGCCCAGTTCGATCAAAGCCCGCTATCGCCCATGTCGGTCCACCACGTGGAATTCAATGAAGCCTTGGAGGTGCTCGAAGCTCTTCAGGCTATGGCCGTCGTTCTCCCAAGAACGGGCGAGCAGCCCCTTTTGTGGAAGAGCACGCTTGTGTCTCTTCATGCTGCCGTCCGCGGCGTGCTCATCCTCTCGCTCAGCGACAAGAACGGTATTGGGGCTCTCGATGAGCGCTCGACCCAGCAGGTGCTCGAGTGGCTGGCAAGCACAGAGGGGCAGCGCCAGAGCTTCCCGCCAGTTCGCCGCTACGCCGCCTTCCTCGAGCTGCTGCAGCGGGCCCAGCGATCGGTGTTTCCCAGAACCGCCATTCCGCTGACGCTTTGGCCAAGCCAAAGGCGCGATCTTGAACGCCTGGATCGTGAGGTTGAGCTGTTTCGCAGTCGCTTTGCCCCCTCCCCCTTTACTGTCGACGTCTCCGGGATGGCGCAGGTGATCGAGACTGGTCTTGCCGTCCTCGACCAGCTGATGGGGTGGGATCCTGGGCAAGGCGTTCTCTTGCGCCAGAGCACCATGAGGCTCTCGACATGACCCTTGGGGCGATCCGCCAGGCCCTGGAGGCGGCAGAGGCGCGTCCCACGCCCAGAGCACAGCGGAGGCTCCAGAATCTGAGCCGGCGGACCTCGATCCTATTCGGGTGATGCAGCCCCGCCACAGAGGCTCCACGATCCTCTCTTCACGCATCGATTGTCCCGACAAAGATTGCTATTCGCCGCTGCGCAGGAGCGATGACGCCCTGCACGCCGGCCGACCCGCGCTTGAAGGGACCGGCCAGGGACAAAGGCTGGCATTCCGTGACCGAGACCAAGCTGCGCATCGGGGTTGATATTGCGACGCTGCGGCCACCGTTCACGGGAATCGCCAATTACGAGCTGCAGCTCCTCTCCCACCTTGTCCCCCGGCTGCCCGAGATCAGCTTCCTCGGCTATCGCATCTATCGCTGGGAAGAGGTCGATGAGGCCTTCCTCGCATCCTGTGTTTCCGAGGAGGCGCCGCTTCCCGCGGGCCGCAAGTCGCCGCTGCGCTACAGCACTCTCGTCCACGCCATGCGGAACCAGGTACGGGAGACCGTGTTCTCGCGAGCGTCGGCGCCAAGAACATCAGCCTCTACCACGCCTTCTCCTACCGGCCACCCGGGCGGATCAAGGCGCCGGTCATTCCCGTCGTCTATGACCTCTCCACGATCCGCCATCCGGAACCCACCCAAAGGCTCGCCTCAAATGGATGAGCCTTTGGAAGCCCTCTGCCGGAGCGCCCCCGTCATCCACACGATCTCGGAGTTCAGTGCGACCGAGATCCAGAGTCTCTTCGGCATTCCCCGCGAACGGATCATCGTGGTCCATCCGGGTGTGAACAGGCTGTTCCGGGAAGGTGCAGCGCCCTCACGCCACACGCTGACGAAGTTCGGGGTGGGCCCGGGCTCCTATGTGCTGTCGGTATCGGACGATGGAACCCCGCAAGAACCTCAAGAGCCTGATCGAGGCCTATGCGGGGCTCTCGACGGTCACCCGCGCCGCAATGCCGCTGATCGTGGTGGGGGCACGGGGCTGGGGTGACCTGGGGCTATCCGACCATGTGGCTCGGCTGGAAGCGGAGGGAAGCGTTCGCTTCGCGGGTTATGTCAGCGACAGCGAACTGCGTGATCTCTACACAGGCGCGCGGGCCATGTTCTATCCCTCGCTCTATGAGGGTTTCGGCATGCCCATCACGGAGGCGCTGGCCTGCGGGACACCCGTCATCACCTCCAATACCGCCTCCATGCCGGAGGCCGGGGGGCTCGTCGCCCGCTATGTGAAACCCCTTGATGTGGAGGCATGGCGGCAGGAACTGGAACGCGCCCTCCAGTCCCAGGACCATCTCGATGAGGAACTCCGCCAGTGGCGCAAGGCCCATGCCTTTGCGTTTTCCTGGAGCGATGCAGCTGATGCTGTGGAAGCCATGTACCGCACCATTCTTGCACGGGGTACGGCATAACTTGGGGCATCCGATCTCCGGCGACCCCCATAATTATTGCGACAAATCGAGCATATGCTTTCGTTGACAATGCGGCCTGCTCCGTCTTGCGTAGATATACGCAGAATCGGGGTCCCGTCAGTGCTTTTGCTCGCGTCCCACAACCAGATCGCGCTCGCCATCACCCTCGCTATCGCCCGCCAGGGGCCACGAGGAACCCTTCTATCGGGCGAGATTTCCGCGCAGTTCGGCCGTGCCGGGCGCACCCTGGAGCCCCACCTCGTTGCTCTGCGGAAAGGCGGGATCATTTACGGGCATCGCGGCCCAGGGGGAGGCTACAGCCTCGCCCGCAAGCCTGAGGCCATTACCTGTGCCGATGTGCTGACAGCGATCGAGGCTTACCAACCATCACCCTATGGCCCGGCGGTTGAAATGCTCATCATGGTGATCGAGGCTGAGTTTATGGCCTGCCTCAGAAGCACGACGATCGCCATGCTGCTGGAAAATCCGGACCTTTTGCCCGCCTGATTCCGGCTCATCGGCGGCTTCACCAGTGTAGGCTCCCCGGGCCTGTCGCGTGCTTTCAGACGAGGCATGCTCAATCTCGTCTCTCTCCTGGCAAAGCGGTCTTCCTGGCGCCCTGGAGCGTGAAGCCTTGTCCGTTCCTCCCCCCAAAAGGTGTGATCGAGACATGGCCTTTCTCTCTCCCCCCTGCCCTTGCCATACGAGGCGCTTATGTGTATCCACATCACCCACCCCAGGCATGTTGGCGTCGGACCGCAGCCGGACCGCCAGCCTTCTGGTGGCAACTGTCGTGCAGGCGTTCAGCCAAACGGCGCCAGCGCGCCTGCTTGCAAGCTTTATCCTGGTCTCCGCCGTGCTCGCGGTGATTCTGCGTTAGCGGCCTCGCGAGCCTCGTCCGAACAATCCTCGCCAGGGTGCTCCCAAGGCCGCGTGGAGCCCAGAGGCAACCAGCTCCTGCCCGGCTCCCTGAAGGAAGCGGCACGCGGTGGCGGTTTCCTTTTTCAGACGGTCGCCCGAGGCGGCGTCGAAACAGCCGCGATACGTTTAGCCAGAGCCTGTGAGGGCTTCTCCACGAAGCGGTGCAGGAGGATGGCAGCACCAAAGGCGTAGAGGAGCGCCAGACAGGTCGCGATGAAGGCGCCAGAGCCCAGTTCGACAGCGATCCTCATGATCACATAGCCACCGACCCCGTGAACGACATAGAGCGGGTAGCTGACGGGCGGAGAGAAACCCGAGGACCTGAGAGGGACGGGCAAGGCGCTCACGGGCGAGATAGGCGAGAAGGAAGCATGCCAGGGCAAAGCCGTAGGAGACGAGCCTGGCCGCGTGGCATTGTGCAGGACCCCGAAGGGCCATTGCACGAAGCTTGCGGCAAGGAGCAGGCCTGCCGCGCCCACAGCTGCCGCCGAGGACAGACAGCCCCGGTAGTGGGCATTGAAGACGACACCAATGAGCATGAAGGTAATCATCTGAGCGCTCAGGGAAAGGGCGTAGAGGACCCCATAGAGGCTTCCGCTCGTCGTCAGCCAACCCGGCACCAGGCTCGCACAGCCCACAGCGAACAGGGTGAGGGCAAGGCCGGCAGCCAGGATCGGCAGAGGGTGGCCACGGCGCAGGGCGGGCGCCATGACCATGCAGAGCAGATAGAACTTGGCCTCGATCTCAAGCGTCCAGACGATGCCATCGATGGAGGGGATCCAGAACAGGTCCCTGACCATGAGGATCTGGAGGCATAGGTCTGCCAGGAGAAGGGACGCGGCATCCCGAAAAACCAGGCGCTGACCAGAACTAGCGCGACCGTCAGCGTCAGTCCGACCGCATAAGTCGGCCAGATCCGCAGCAGGCGACCGAGAGCAAACTGCGGGACCGAACGGTCGAGCAGGGCAAAGGGGACGACAAAGCCGCTGATCAGGAAAAACAGTGCTACGCCAAAATGGCCAAAGAAGGCCTCGGGCAGGACAGACTTCTGCAAGGCCACCAGAGGCGTGGACAGGCTCAGAACGGGAGCAGCGACGAGCCGCGCGACCTCCTCACGATAGGCAAAAAAGCCATAGAGGAAGTGGGAGGCGACCACGGATAGTGCCGCAATTCCCCTCAGTTTGTCGGCAAACTGGATTTTGGTCTGCAAACCGACTCCTCACCCCGAAGGATCGCCTGACAAGGGTGTCGAGCCGCCGGCACAGCGACCTGCCCGGCTCCTTTGGAGCGCCAGAACGAGGAAGCACGCTCTGCCCGGCGCATCAAGGTCGGATAGTCTAGATGAGGCGATACAACCACAGTCTTATTTGTCTGATCACTTGTATGCCGACTAAAGGCCTTCCGGAAATTTACCGATAACACTGCAAATTCAATATGTTAAATAGAGAGTGGGGGATGGCCTGAAAAGACTAGACAACAGGCCGCCATCCCCCGCGGGGGAGGGGCCCAAATCCATGTCACGCGTCTGGGGGCTTCTGGCTGTGGTCGGACTTGGCCTCGTTTGTTCCGCCGGGTCACAGGCGGACGACCGCGACGAATTCTATGCGATCGCCCGCGGCGATTATGGGCGCCAGCCCGTCAGGCCGCGCCCGCCTGGTCATGGGGTGGATGGGGCCAAAGACCACAGGCAGCCCCCCAGGTCACGGCGCCGCCACCCCGCCAGCATGAGGCCTCACGCCGACAGCGACCAGCGACCCCGGTCGCCGTCGACAATGGCTCCCGAGCCTTCTGCGTGAGGACCTGTGACGGCTTCTTCTTCCCCGTCGGTCCGGTTCAGTCTGGTGAGGGCCAAGAGCCCAGGAGGCGGCCTGTACAGCCATGTGCCCTGGTGCACCTGTCCGCCTCTATACGGCCCGCCGTGGCACGATCGAGGAGGCGCGCAGTGCAGGGGGAGAGTCCTACAGCGCCCTGCAGACCGCCTTCCGCTTCCGCGAACGGGTCGATGCGAGCTGCTCCTGCCAGGGCTCGCTCACCCGTGGCCTGGCCAATCTGTCCCTTGAACGCGATCATACCCTGCGTTCCGGAGACATCGTGGTGATGGCCGAGGGTGTGAGGATCTTCCGCGAAGGAGGGCGCTTCCCCTATCGGGCACAGGATTTCGTCGCGGCCCGCAATTACGGACGCCTTGCCGCCGATATCCGCCGCCGCGTCGATCAGATCGAGGCCTCACGTGCCCCGGTGATTGTGGTCGCATCGAGCCAATCCCCCGCTCCGCGGACAACCCCTCGCGAGACCCGCAGCCGTGACGCCCAGGGACGCCTTGGGCCCATCCGCGAGATGATGGCCCAGCATCGCAGCGACGTTCGGACCATTCCGATCCACAGGTCGCGATAAAGGGCCTGTCGGCTTGTCCCGGGCGCGCGGGGCAGCTAATCGGCTCCCATGTCCGGACTTTCCATGATGTTGGCCTCCTGCTTGCCACCGCCCTTGCGGGGCGGGCTTGGCGTTCGGCATCATCGCGGGATCGCTCCCCTGGCTGAGGCGCATCGCTCTCGCCAATCCGAATGGCCGCTCCTCCCACAAGGAGCCGACACCGCAGGGGGGCGGACTTGGTGTCATGGCGGGAACGATCGGACTGGGAGGGGGGCTCGCGCTGACGTTGTCAGGCGGGTCGGTGGGAACCTGGCTGCCTCTTCTGGCCGGGCTCGCAGGGCTTACCCTGCTCGGCTTTCTCGATGACACACGCCCCCTGCCCTGCGACTGAAGCTGCTCGTCCAGACGGGCGCTGCCCTGGTGGCAAGCCTTGGCCTCCCCTTCCCGTCCTTGGCATGCCGCTGCCATCGTCATGATCGGGATTGCCACATTCCTGCTCGTGGCCGTCGTGAACTTCACCAATTTCGTCGACGGGATCGATGAGATCTCCGTCGCCCATGCCGTTCCCGCCCTGGTCGTTCCGATCGGCCTGATGCTCCTTGGAGGACTGACGCCGGGATTACGGGATCGTCAGCGCCGCAGCGCTTGGAGCACTCCTCGGCTTCTGGTGGTGGAACCGTCATCCCGCGAGGATCTTCCTCGGCGATTCCGGCAGCCTGCCGCTGGGACTGCTTTCTCGGCTGGCTGGCCATTGCCAGTGCCCTGTCCGTTCACCCAGCGCTGGGCCTTCTCATCAGTCTCTATCCGCTGGCCGAAGGCGGTATGACGGTCCTCAGGCGTCTTGCCCGCCGGAAAAGCTGACCGAGCCTCATCGCGATCATGCCTATCAGCGCGCCGTCGATCACGGGATCGCAACCCGCACGGTCTCACGGACGATCGCCATCATGGGCCTTCTGGGCAGCGGTCTTGCCCTGACAGGCTATTGGTTTGCCAGCCCCGGCAGCGTCCCCGGCACAGAGACGCGCATAGGCCTGCCCCTCGTGGCCGTCGCCATCGTGGTCGCCCCGATCCTCGTCTGGCTGCGCAAGACGCACCGGGAACACGACGAGCTAGGTGTTCAGTCCCGGCATGGGTGTGGATGGCCTTGGTCCCGCGACCCGGAAACGAAGCGCCCGAGGGCAATCAAACAGAAGCCGAGGTCCCTGGCGCCGCAACCCCGTCGTTCAGGCCGGGGAGTAATCACAATAAAATGAAAGCCAATTGCCGACGGAAATGTCCACGAGCTGTCTCAGTCCGTAAACGAATTGTTGATGACGTTTACGTAATCCTCGAAGCATGAACGACGCGGAAGGGCTGAGCATGAGCGCCATCGTAGACGGGAAGCCCCGAGGGATGGTTCTGGGCGTTCCAGCGACCGGGGTCTGCGAGACAAGACCCTGCCCCCAAGGACTGCGTCGCCGATCTTGGTATTGCGGTTCTCAAACTCGCAAGTGCGGGCGCGTGTCATCGCCGACAGTGGATCTTCAGGAGGAAGAGAAGCTGAAGTTCGTGCAGGAGATCGGGCTTATGGCCTCGCGCCTTGCCTGTCTACAGGTTGATGTCGTGCGGAAGCGGATGGACGAGATCATCATCGCCCAAGATCTGATCCCCATGCCTGCCCCCAAGAGCTGAAGACAAGACCGGCCGCAAAAAAGATCAGGGCCAGACCCACAGCGTATCGGCAGATCGGGTGGGGCCCTCCAGCGGGCAAGAACCCCGGAGACCTGTGTCCAGCGCCCTCCAGGCCATCGTCCCAATTTAAAAGGGAGTTCCCGCTGACGTGACAGGAACTCCCTTTCCCCGTGGACACGGGTCGCCTTCAAGCTGGCAGTTTCAATTTGTACATGAGCGACTTAACGCAAGGTAACGAGGACCGCCAAAAGCACAGGGGGCTACGTAAAAAAACGTCCCATCGCAGGGCAGTCCAGCACCGCGTCCGGTGATGAGCTCGCAACGATCTGAAGCCTTCGGGAGGACGGTCGACGGCGAACCGGGGGCAGAGGCGCCGGTTTGGATCGTGCCGCGCCGGGCAAGACGTCCTGCGACCACCACTTCCCCCTTGCGGCATGAGCGATTGCGCCTCTAGTGAAGCCGCATGCACGAGATCACCCGGATCACCACCGAATATGTCGAGGATGAGGATCGCATCCGTCTTTGCGGAGAAACCGCCGAGGCTGAGACGACGATCCTCTGGCTGCCTCAGCGCCTTCTCAACAGGCTCATCCCCGCACTGTGCCAGAAGCTCGGCCCAGGACCTGACAGTGACCGGAAGGCTGAAGCCCTCAATGCCTTCGAGCAGATGGCGGCTGTCCAGGCCCTCGCCCCCCTGCCAGTGGTGAGGCCGGCAGCGCGCGCCTCAAGCCATACAATCCGGGTGGTGACGATCGTGCCGGGAGCGGTCGCGATCCAGCTCCTGCTCAAGGAGAGCGAGGCATCGGACAGCACTGCCGTGTCCATGACGCTGCGCCATGAAGAGCTGCGACAGTGGCTCGCCATCCTGCACAACCAGTATGTGAAGGCTGGCTGGCCTACCGGGATCTGGCCGGAATGGCTGCGCGCCCCCGCTCCCAGGCATGAGCGCTGACCTGGTCATGCACTGAGGCGCCAGCCAGGAGCCGTTGGCCGGCCGCCTGGCACCTCAGATGCTGGGGGCCGCCGTTCTGGGAGGCAAACCACCAGGCGGGAATCAAGGGCCCCTATTCGGACAACCGCGCGGAGCCGTTGGCGGCTCGTAGGCCCGCGGACCTTGGAAAGGCGATAATGGTTGCAGGCTCGCGGGCAACGTTGTCTTCCCAAAGAGGCACTTCATCCGGCACAGGCGGGTCGTCCGCAAAGCGGATCCATTTGAACCGTGCTGGCCGCATCAGCATCTTGAGGACGCAGGTCTGTGAGATGAAGTCCGGGTCTGCGCCGGCGAGATCAGGCTCACCCCGCAGCTGGGCCTGCCATTGTTCAAGGGAACTGACCGCGGGTGTCACGAGACAATGGGCGCTGTGACCACTCCGTCCAAAATCGGCAATGAAGAAGCCCAGGGATCCGGCATCCAGATAGCCCCTTATGGTGCGCCCTGCTGACGACAGCCGGCATCGGCATGGCCAAGAATGCAGAGCGGGTGACTGGGAGTATCCTCACAATCTGTCCTTGGGATTTCAAAACCACTGCAATCTATCCCACATCGACAGTTATAGCGCCAATTGTGGCAGGCTCTGGAACCGGGCAGCGTGATGCCGGCGTGCCTGCGCCAGCATCACCTCTTCAAATACTCCTTATCCGCTCTGTATCGGACAACGACCTCCGTCGAGAACGCAGGCTCGCAGATAGCCGCACCGGTTCAGGCGGAGGCGAGGATCTCATCCACGCCAATGCCGACCAGTCCGATAGGCGGCGGTCCTGCAAAACCTGGCATTGCGTCCAGGCAAGTCGTCGGCATCATAACGGGTGCCGTCGATCGTCTCGATAGGCAGCACTGCCGGACTGGTGGCTGGGAGTTCTGAGGAGGCATCCGCGATCGAGGCAACGAGGTCGCCCACCGCATTGCCGATACCAAGCCGGTTGTCGACGGCGATCTTGAGGAGCGAGGCAAGAGCCGTCACTGCGGGTCCGTTCCCCGAACTGATGCCGCGCTCGGCCGCAACATCCTGAAAGAACTTGAGGCCGTCGGGTTGGGTCAGGAAAGCGACCCCGTCGGCCGTCTGGCGGGCGGCGGGAATGATCTTCGTATAAAGTGAGGTAATCTTCTCCGACAACGTTGCACCGTCGCCAGCGTGTTGAATGTCGCGGCAGCGGTCGGATTCCCCTGGACAAGGGCATTGGCAACATTGATGTAGACGTTCTCGTCGTTGAAGACTGTGCCCGGGCCGGCGCCAAAATTGCTCGCCAGATTGCCCTTGATGAGAAAATCGAAGCCGCTGATGCTGGGCGTACCGCCGAGCAGTATCTGATACACTGCCGCAATCGCCTTGGTCTGTGATGGGTTGGCGGCTGTGAGCGGAGCGAGGGCCGCAAGCGTCTCCGGCTGGACGTCGCTGACATTGACACCAAGAGTTTTGTTGAGCGCCGTCAGGTTCGCTCCCGTGGGAAATGCCCATCATTGGAAACGACATGGGCCCATCGGGCGAGCAAGTTACCGCCGCGCATGATAGCATCGACGTCAGCCTGGCCGTTGACGGCATGTATACTGTATTCGCTCTTCATAGCAGGATAAAATGCGTCAAATGCACTAGCATTATTAATGTTGTCTCTTAAATTTGGACCCAATATTGTTGACGGTTGATTCTGAAGAAAAGCCCAACTTTCATCCATTTTACCACTTACAATGATATATACACCCTTTATTGTATCGTATTTATCCGGCAAAAGCAAACTATCGAAATATACACCCTCTCCTCTGTCAGTACTAATTCTTGTTGCTGTAATTGTGCTAACTGAACTTCCCTGTGTTTTCCAAACTTGCTTAACAGGCTCATTAGGCACAGCACGTTCAACATGGACCCAAATCTCGGGGTTCAGGTCGACCCCGTTGCTGTTTGGCGATATCACCGGATCAGAAAGGACACCGTCATTAATCGCAAAGAAATTTTGATATAACTTTGGTGCATACATCAGAATTTTATTAATGTCCGGCCGACGTACCGATACGGTACATGTCATAGTCGATTTGGAGATCGTTTTGTGCGACTGTATTGCCTTGACTGACAAAAGGAAAAGATAGTTTGTCGTTAAACTGTGCGTACCCAAGAGCACTAATACCATTAAATATTGCTGCATTGTTGATCTGCGCAAAGAGCTTACTCTGCGCGGGATTTCCATTTTCGCCAAGAACAGAACCTGGGGCTATGCGATCCTCATCAGGCCCGGCGATGGCAGGATGTGTGCGCCCTTGTGTGAAATAGCCATAAAATGCTTCACGGTCCAAGATGCCTTGGCCACGCCAGACGTTGAAGAAGCTCGGGACGAGATCAACCATCCGTGGCATTCCTTCTGAGCGGGGGCGAATGCAGTGGCAGCCCGTTGCAACTTCGGTAGGTCAACGTGTTAGACAACGGTATCTCTGTCAATCACGCCGTCGCGCAGATGTCTCCCCTGCCTTCCGCATCAATCCGCCCAATACTTGGGTGGAAGGAGACAAGGAGACGTAGACCCACAAGCAAGGGAAGCCCTTACCCTGCGCAAGCAGCCCTCTAAAGAGCGGCCTGTCGAGACGCAGGCGGCACGCGACTGAGGTTATGGATTCTGAGGAGCTTGTTCATCCTCGCGCCCTGTGGGGATTCGTGTCGCGACGACAACCTTCAGGCCCTCACGGGCGGCGAACAACCGCCTCAGGCCCTACAGCTAGCGCCGCAAGGTGGCCAGATAGGCGTTCGCAGCGTCCTGGGCGGGGATGAGTTCGGCACGGGCGTGATCGAGGTCGGAGAGTGCCCTGTCCATGTCGAAGCGGATGTCGTTGAGGCGCTCGCGTGCCCGGAATGCCTCGTTCCGCCGGGCATCCTCGGCAAGGTTCCGGTTGTTGCGGAGAGCCTCGATACGGCTGCGCAGGCGGTCACGCTCGCTGGAAAGATTGCGCAGGCGCTGCTCGGCCGCGGTCACGCGGCGCTCCACGCTCCCGAGCCGCTCGCCCACGCTGCGGCCCTCGAGGAAGGCTCCTGCCGTCGCCGCGGGGCAGAGGCCGTGATAGCTCTCGTGCGCCGGCCGGTCTCAAACCGTTCTGTGGGGTGCAGTAGAGGAGGATGCCGCGATCCCCAGCCGGCCCTGTAGGCCGCTGCATTGGCTGCGATCCCGAAACTGGAGCAGGCCTCGGCATGCCGCTCAATACGGGAGGGCGGATGGCCTTCTGCTCCATCGCGCTGGCCAACGCCCAGCCAGTCACCCTGGCGGCATTCGTCGCGAGACATGGTGGCACAGCCCGACAGGCCAATGGCCAGGAAACCCATGCCCATCAGGGCGACGAACCTGCCGACTACCCGCATCATGCCACCCACTGCAGCCCGGCACGATCTGGGCCAGACACAGGCATCGACTAGCCTTGGCCTCTGGCATCGGCAAGCCGCCAGGATGTCTCAGGGACTTGCGAGCACAAGGCTTAGGCGAGCAGATCCATCGGGGGGGCTGCCTCCACCCCAAGGATGGGGGCAGGGGGCAAGTCCGAGCGGATTGACGCTTGCTGCATCGGCCGCGTCATTGGCATCGAAGGCGGTGCCATCGACGGTCTCGATGAAGACAGGGCCGTGCCGCTCGCCGGCAGGGTCGAGGAGCCATTGGCAACCGCTGCCATGAGGTCCCCGACCGGATTGCCGATGCCGATACCCGCATCGACAGCGATCTTCAGGAGCGAGGCAAAGGCGACGATGGCGGGACCATCCTTGCCGACGATGCCGCGGTCGGCGGCGACCTTCTCATAAAAGGACAGGCCATCCGCGCGGGTCAGATAGGCAAGGCCCTCAGTGGTCTGCTTCGCTGCCGGGATCAGCTTCCCGTACAGCGAGGCGATCTGCTCCTGAACCGTTGCGCCGCTGGCAAGGGTCAGGAAGGCTGTCTTCGCCGCGGCATTACCGCTGATCAGGGAATTGGCGATGTTGATGTAGATGTTCTCGTCATTGAACTGACGGCTCGACCCGGCCCCGAAGTTGGAGGCGAGGTTCTCCTTGATCAGGAAGTCAAAGCCGCTCTGGCTGGGCACGCCTCCGAGCAGCACCTGATAGGCCGCAGAAAAAGCTTTGGCCTGGGCGGCATTCTGGGCGAAGAGGGGAGCAATGGTAATCCCTGTGGTGATCGGCGTGGAGACCGAGGTCAGCGCCAGGCTCTGATCGGAGAACTGCAGGGTCTCGATGCCGAGAAGGCGTGTCGCTGCCATCCCGGCCGCTCACCCGGTCGGCGACGATGTAGGAGCCGTTGGCCCCTTGAGTGACGGTATAGTCGGCCCGCGACCCGACAAAGACCGCGATGTCGGTGCCATCGCCACCATTGAGCGTATCGTTGCCACCCCCGCCGGTCAGGCGGTCATTGCCACCATAGCCGATGAGCTGGTCGCCAAAGGCCGAGCCGGTGATCTGATCATCGCCCGAGAGCAGACCGGCCACGAAAGTTGTCGTGCTCGCCCCTCCGGCCAGATCCTGCACGACGGCAGGGCTGACACTGATGGAACTGATCGACAGGACCGCGGATGTGACGACATAGCCGGCCAGATTAGGCGAGCTGGGCAGTGCGCGAAACTCGGTGAAGCTCTGGACCGTCTCCTGGCCGTTCACGTTGGCAACACCGAACGCGACTGTGTCCGTGCTGTTCAGCTGAATGAAGCGGGAGCCCGTTCCCTGGAACACCGTACTCGAGGCGGTGCCGGCCATAGGAGGAGAGGGCAGCCATGTTGAGGGCGGTATCGCGGGCAGTAACTATAGCCATGTCGCACTCAAAAGATCGGTCGGTCTTGGCAGGATAGCCATGGACCCGTCAGGGCCCAAAGTGTCTCTGAGACAGCAAAGACGGTCTTGCAAGGTCCGAAAGTACCTTAACGGCGAGGAAGAGCGAAGCGGGTCTTTTTGGAACCCTTCAGCCGAAGGCGGGATCGACCGCATCAAGACCAATCAAGGCCACGGGCGGCGGGGTGACTGATGGAGCATCCCGCGCATCATCGGCATCGAACTGCGTGCCATCGACGGTCTCGATGGGCAGCAGCGTGGTGCTGGTTGCCGGCAATCCCGACGACTGAAGGGAGATGGAGGACAAAAGGTCGGTGACCGGGTTGCCGATGCCGATCTTCGCATCGACCGCGACCTTGAGGATGGCCGCGAAGGCAACGACCGCCGCGCCATTGTCCGCGACGATGCCGCGCTCCTTGGCCACGTCCTGGTAGAACTTGATGCCCTCTGGCCGGGTGAAGAAGGCCCGTCCCTCGGCGGTCTGCTGGCCCAAGGGAATGAGCTTCCCGTAGAGGGCGCCGATCTTGTCCTGAAGGGTGGTGCCGGTTGCAAGGGCGTTGAACTTTGCGGCCGCGGTGGCATTCCCCTGGACCAGGGAATTGGCGACGTTGATGTAGATGTTCTCGTCGTTGAAGACCGGACCGGGCCCTGCGCCGAAATTCGACGTCAGGTTCGAGGTGATCAGGAAATTGTACCCGCCTGTGCGGGCACGCCGCCGAGCAGGATCTGATAGGCCGCCGAAATCGCCTTGGCCTGAGATGCGTTCGCATTGACCAGGGAGACGAAGGCTGCCGCCGGATCGAAGGAGGCGAGGTCGAAGACGTCGTCGATGAACTGCAGCTGCACGACATTGCTGACAGTGTCCGTGCCATCACGGCCGGCAACATTGTCGATGACGAGATAGGAGCCATTGGGCTGGAGCGAGATCGTGTACTCGGCCCTCACCCCGGCATAGGCCGCGACATTGATGCCATCACCGCCATCGATCGTGTCGTTGCCACCGGCGCCGGTGATGAGGTCATTGCCGTTGTAGCCGAGCAGCCGATCCCCGAAGGACGAGCCGTTGATCTGGTCAGGTCCCTGGAGGAGCGCTGCGATCGTCTGGGTCGTGTTGGCGCCGCCGGCAAGGCTCGTCACGAGAGATGGATTGGCGGAAAGCGATTCCAGGATGAAGACCGGTTCCGTGACGAGGTTGTCGGCGAGGCCATCAACGCCTGGGAGGAACCGCGCCTGGATCATCGAGGTCACGACCTGCTGGCCGCCCACATTGGCAAGGGTGAACTCGACAAAATCAGCGGCATTGAGCCTGATCGTCTGAAGGGTTCCCCCGGACACCGTCGATGTGGTGACCGTTCCCGCATAGGACCGCAGCGCTCCCATATCGACCGGGGCGTTGAGAACGGTGACGATGGCCATCGAACAAACCTTTGCTTTAACCGGGTGACCCCGCCGGTCTGCCGGCAGCTGGGCGTCTCAAGGTTATACGGCCCTTACCAGCTCTGCCAACGCGGCAGGATAGTGTTCCCTAAGACCTTGCGTGGGTCACGCCAAGGTTCACCGGCGCCTCGACGATCACCCGCGAATAGCGCGTGGACCTGCCACCCGCAGCATCCCTGGCCAAGCGTTCTGAGGAGCCCAGCTGAGGCTCCTCTTGCGCGAGGAATGACGTTCTATAAGCTCACAGAGCTTAAGGAGTATGCGCCATGGTGTCAGTCAATCGCTTTGGAATGAACACGACGACACCTGGCACCCAGGATGATGTCCAGCTGGCGCGGCTTCTGGATGGCTCGGTCGTGGCGGTCTGGAGATCGAGCGATGGAGCCCCAGGCTTTGACGACATTCGCGCCCAGCACTTTGACCATCTCGGCAACAAGATTGGTGCGGAATTCATCGTCAATACTGCGCAAGCGCCAGGGCTCGATACATCGGCCTATTTTCAGAGTCAGCCTGACATCACGGCTCTGTCTGACGGCGGCTATGTCATTGTCTATCTCGACAACCGAGCGACGACCAGTTCACCTCTGGCCATCCGCAATGTCCTCGTCGGCCAACGCTTTGATGCCAACGACCAGCGCATAGGCGAGGATGCATCGCTTGTGCCCGTCTTCAGGCTCGGGACAACCGACGCCATCTACGGTGCGCGTCATGCGGATGTGGTCGGCCTGCCGGCAGGCGGCTACATGATGACATACTGGGCCGACCCCCTGTCCTTGGCCGATGCAGCTCAAGATCCCGACCACGGAATTCGCATCACTGGCTACACGGGCGGAACGCCGTTCTCACAAGCTTTTGGTGGCGATCTCTTCCCGGTCAAGACTGTGAACACGCTGAATGCTGGCAGTCAGCAAGGCGCCAAGATCGAAGGCCTCATCGATCTCAATGGCAATCTGACGGGTAGCAGCGTCGTCGTCTGGATGAGCGACACCATCACGCCTGACGGCATTGATCTCGGCTGGCAGATGAAGGCCCAGATCGTCAATTCAACAGGGGATAAGGTTGGTAGTGAAATCACCATTCCTCGCGTTGCTCGTCTCTCTCAAGGCGACAATGGCGAAAGGTTTGATATTGCGTCCCTCAAAGATGGTGGCTTTGTTGTCGTTTTCGAGCAGTTCCCCAGCTCATCCGACTTCCAGGCGGGCAAGCAAACCAACATCTTTTATCAGATCTATAATGCCGACGGCTCGCCGCGCGGGGTGTTGACGCAGATCCTCCCAACGGATGCAACGGCCAGGACGTCCCCAACAGTTGCGGCCCATAGCGACGGGACATTCCTGATTGCCTGGGTTGACCAGGGCACTGTCAAAGGCCAGCTGGTGCAATCAAGTGGCGCGAAGATCGGGGCAGTCTTCGACATCTCCAATCCGGCCATCACCCCGGCGAGCAATCCTGAGGCAGTGCTGACTGGTAACGGGACCTATTTCGTTGCGTGGGAGGACAACGGCCGCGAATATGAAACAGGACCGGGGATTGTCGGGCGCGGTTGTGGATCCTGCAGGCACGTCGCCTGGCACGGGCAATGGCGGAGTGGGCCTCACCGCGGCCCTCGTTGGTGCCGCGACCCATGCAGAAACAACAGACACGACGACCTACAACATCGCGATCCGGTTGAGCGGGCCTGCAACCAAGGCCTTCACGGTCTTCTACACGATCGAGCCAGGCGACGTCCTGCCTGCTTCGAGTGCTGATTTCGTTGGGACAACCCTGCCCAGCTCGGGCCAGGTCGTGTTTGGCATCGGCGAGCAGGAAAAGATTCGTTCCGCTCCAGATTGCAGGCGATGCGATCGTTGAGGGCACTTCGAAGCTGAGCCTGACGTGGTGACCAGCCCGTCGGTCCAGACCGTGACGATCCTGGAGGGGCCAGCTGGACCGCAGGTTCTCGTCCTCCTGTCGGGTGGCACCATTGTTGAGGGGACGTTCCTTGACGGAGGTGGACCTGGGGCGACCAATTACACCGTCACGATCGCGCTTCAGTCTCCCGCGACGAAGACGGAAACTCTGTCCTGGGGGGTCAGAGTTGGTGCCCCAAGTGCATTCAATGCCACCCATCTCGACTTTAAGGATGGCGTGCTCCCGTCTGGTACGCTGACCTTCGCCGCGGGAGAGAGTTCGAAGACCATCAATATCCCGATCCTTGCTGACGGGCTCGTCGAGGAGAGCGAGCTGTTCTACCTCGCCGTGTCCAATCTCTCATCGGGGCTCACCGTCGCCGGGCCCGGCGAAGTTCCCATCCTCATCGCGAATGACGATACAGGCGCTGCGAAGGTTCAAACTCATCCTGCCTCCAGGTGGGGGTGTCCTCGAAGGCACATCGGCCAATGCGACAGACATGTCCGTCACGCTGAAGCTCGACAAGGCATCGACCAGTGTCCAGAACCTCGGACTGGTTCGTGAAACTTGGCCCTGGTTTCTCCAACGTGGACTTTAACGATTTTGCCGGGCTTGCCGCAGGCGTTGCGCCGTCCGGGACGGTCTATTTCCAGCCAGGTGAGACGTCAAAAACCGTCATTATTCCCATCGCCGCGGACAACATTATCGAAGGAAGCGAATTTTTACGTTCTCACTCACCGGAGTTTCTGCAGGCATTGAAACACCTGCGGTGGTTGATACGCGCTTTACATCGTCGATGACGAGAATACAGCCACTCCCTCCATCGCCCCAGACCTTTGTCCAGAACAGCGATGTGGCGAAGGGCCTGGCTGCCGCTTACCAGCTCTCCTTGGCGGCGTGCCGAACGAGGCAGGCTTCAAGTTTCTGATCGACACGGCAGTGGCAACGAATATTCGGTGCCGGCGCAGGCCCCGTCTTCAACACCGAAAACATCTATATCAACCTGGTCAACAATCTGGCTCAGGGAAACCCCGGGGCAAAGACAGCCTTTGCAGCCCTTGCTCCCGGTGCGACGCTCACCGCAAAGATCGAGGCCATCTACAAGGCCATCATTCCGGTTGCCAATCAGACAGCTGAGGGCCTGGCATTCCTGACGCGGCCTGAGGGCGTGGCCTTTTATCAGGCGGTTGCAGCAGAGCGTGGTGTTGCAGGATCGGACGGCGCCGCAATCGTTGCCATGGCGGCCTGATCAAGATTGCCACTGACCAGAACATTGGGATTGGGAGCAGCCTGAACGCTCTGGTGAACTCGGTCTTTGCCGGCTCGGACAACTTACCCGCTGCAGGAGATGTGCTGACGTCCCTTACAACAGCAATTGGCTCAATGACGCCGCCTCCAGAAGACACAATGGATCTTGTCGGGATTAAGAGCCAGACCGAGATGATGCGTTTGACTTCGCTTGATCCCGAGTGGATCCGCAGTCGATGCCGCCCGCACCCGGGCGCTGCTGCCGGGACGCGCGAGGCCTCACGCAAGCGCCGCACGCCATTCCTGCCGGACCTGCGCGGTGCGCGATATCTGAGACACCGGTTTGGGGACAGACACTGGCGGTTCTTGAAGTTAGCCGCCGACTCGCATCTGGCTTTCAGCCATGGGGCCAAAGCCGATCCACATTGCCGTCTTGGTCGTGGCGCTCGGCTCGCCGTGGCGCCAGCCCCGCGCCGATATCTTCGACAACATCGATACATCGACCGAGGGCCAGCCGGGCCGTCCGCCCACATTCGTGGTCGTGCCGGCGATCCGCCTTGCCGCGCGCTTTTCGCCTGCGCCCAACTGGTCGGTCGAAGTCTTTTCAAGGCCCGCGCTGGGCATCGCCTTCACGCCGGCCTGGGGGCTCGCCTCGCAAGTGACCGGCGGCGTTTGCCGTCTCCCGCGACATCGGTGACTGGTCGGTCTCGGCCGGCGTCGAAGCCATCGCCGGCTATAATAATTTCTTCGGCAACTGGAGCGCTGGCGCCTACGAGTTCTCCGCCCAGATCGTCCGCAACATCGCCTTCGAGGGCACGGCCTGGAGCGCCGCGCCACGCTTTTCAATCAACCAGCGTGCGACCTCTGACCCCACCAAGGTCCGCACGCGCTACCAGTTGTCTTCGCCCTTCTTCTACAAGCTCACCCGGCAGCTGGACGTGGCGCTGGTGCCGACAATCGATCTGCGCACCTATCCCAATTTCGCGCCCGCCCGCCGCGATGTCGTCGCCAATCTCGCCGTTGGCATCCGCTGGCGCCCGAGCGACGGCGTCCAACTCTCCGCCTTCATGGCCTACGAGAACGCTGGTCGACGCTGCCGGACGTCCGCTATTCGCGCTGGCTGATCGTGCCGCAGCTCTCGCTGCGAGTGAGCTACTAGCCCAGGGGGCCCTGAGGGGGGATGTTTGTCCCCTTGCCCTGTCGTGCTTCGTATGGCGACGAGCACCGTGACCTCTAGGCGATTATCAACGAGTAGCTCGTGCTCCTGCCGCCCGCGGCATCCTTGGTGACTACGCCTGCCCCTGAAGGGGCAGGCTTCTGACCGTCGCCGGCCTGAGTTCCTGTTTCCGGCTTCAATGAAGCTCGATCCGCAGGCCATCCCCGGAAAGTCCTCCGGTTCCGTCAGATATCTGACGGGGCCGCTTATAACCTGTTCACGTTGCGTTCGTAACCGGCGCCTATCCGCTCCCCAAAAGGAAGCGGCTTGCGGCGCTATATCCGTCGGTCATTGGCCTGTCTTGCGTGGTGTGAACACGAGCATCGCCAGCCAGACGAGCCCGACCAACTCGCCCACCCAGCATGCCGCAGGCCGCAACCAGGATCGGCAACCCCAAGCCCAGCGGCAGCACAAGCCACCAGCGCCACAACGCTCGACACCATGGATACGTGTGCCAGTTCCTGGAACCGCTCCTGCGCCTGCAAGTGGAAGGACATGGCGGTGGTGAGGACGACCGCGAGCGCATGACCTGCCCAGACCGCCGCGATCATGGCGATGCCCTCGTATCGGCCGCGCAGCACCAGCGCCTCGATCCACGGCCACAAGAGCGCGAGCGCGAGGAAGACCGCGCCTGCGAGGACGGTCAGTCCGATGAGGCCGCGCACGAGTCTCTCTCCTCGCGCCCAGCAGGGTCGCCGGCGGCGATCATCCGCGTCATCCTTGGCGAGCAACGCGCCCCCACGCCATGCCGGCGAGCGAGAGCGGAGCAGACAGGATCCGCCCGGCCTGCAAGACGCCAACAGCGGCCTCGCCGCGCAGGAGGCCAACGAGAAACACATAGCCCCGGTCCTGCGTCTCGGTCGCAAGAGCGCCGACCAGGCCATAGCGGGCGTCGGCCCAGATCATGCCATAGCCAGCCGAGAGGGGGCCTTCACAGGTTCGACCCAACGCTGCGCGAACAGCGCGCCGGTCGCTGACCCGACAGCCATGCCTGACAAGATCGCGGGGACGGGCGCACACGATCATGAGAGCGCCCGCAGCGACCATGACCGTGACACCGATGGCGACAGCATCGATGGCAAGGCAGCGATCCATCCGTTCGGTGCCGATCGCCCTTGCACGTTCTTCTCCCGCCAGAGCGTGGCGGCGACCAGCGCGGCCGCAAGCGGGGCGATCGTCCAGCCATCGAGAAGACCGGCAAGCAGCGCCCCGAGCCCCGCAGCCACGAGCCGGCCGATCGTGTCAGCACGCGCCAGCGCCACGGCAAGGCCAGCCCTGGGTCGCCTGGTCGCGGCCCGGCAACATGACGTTCATAGGCGTCGTGATTCAGCGCTCCATGGAGGCCGACAACGATGAGGAGCGCCGCCGCATAGAGCGCAAAGTGGCCGACGGTCACAGGATCCGTGAAGGCAACGAGCGCCGCCATCACGCCGAATGACCAGCCCGCTGGTCAGAGCCTGGTCGATCAGCGACAGGACGAGCGGGCGGCGCATCGATATCCGGCTTTCGGAAGTGGTGCGACACCATGTTTCATTCCGATTAAAAATGTACTGAGCTACCAGATAGCCTGAAATTCCGAAGCCGAAGCCGCCTGATACGGCAATAAGTCGTATCCCTGACGGCGTCCCATGCAGTCATGTTTTGAGTAGTGCTGGGTGACGGATGATGACCGAAACGGTTATCACTGCGGATCATTTCCCAGATCATGGGCGGCGCGCCTGCGATGCCGATCCGCTGCGCGCGATTGTCTTCGATCATCCTGGCCCCCTGGAGAGCGGATGCGAAGGCTGGAGCGGGAGGGCTGCTCCACCGCCTTCCAGCGCTTCGACTGGGCACGCTCATGGTACGCAGCGGCCAGCGCCGCAGGCCTTGCCGAGCCCATGATCATCAGCGGTCTCGCGGGCCGATGGCGGCGATCCGTTGCGATTTTTCCCCTTTGCGCGGACCCGGGGAAAGCTCGGCTTTGTCGTCGGCTTTGCTGACGGGAGGGTCTGCGACCACGCGGCCCCGTTCTGGCGTCACGCCATGAGCTCAGCGATGCCGCGGCCGCCCGGGCCTGCGATCTTGCTCCGCTGCCGTCTCCCGTACCGACATCATCAAGCTTGAGAAGCTTGTCCGACCGTCGGCGGACGGGCGAACCCGTTCTACTGTCTTGGCGATGCCCTGCCCTTCCCGTGGCCTCCTACGCCGTGCCGCTCGAGGCCGGCTGGGAGAAGCACCTCGACAAGAGCCTCTTGAAGAACCTTGCTCGCGCCCCGCCGCATTCTGCGCGAGCAGAAGGGTGAGTGGTCGATCGTGCGCGCGGGCCCAGACCGAGGCTCCTGACGTCTTCGCAGACCTGCTCGAACAGCGGCAGGCCCGCTTCGCCGCCACTGGCGGCACGGATATCCTCGACCATGACCATTGGCGGGCGCACTACATCCGCCTCCTGTCCGGACCGGGGGTGATCTTCGCGCTGCGCGTCGGCAACGAGGTGGTGGCGACCGAGTTCGGCCTGATGGGACGGCGACACCTTCCTCGCCCTTCTGCCGGGCTACAGGCGGGACGGTGACTGGAAGAAGTACAGCCTCGGCCAGGTGCTCACCCGTCGGCATCATGGAATGGTGCGCGGCCCAGGGCCTGAAAGCCTACGACATGACGGTCGGCAGCGAGGCCTACAAGTTCGCCTACGGCGTCACCGAGACCACGCTCAAGGCGGTGATGCGGCCGGTCTCGGCGCGCGGGCACGCGGTGACCGCGCTCTGGCGCGCCAGGAACGGCTGCGCGACAACCGCGGGCGTTCGCCGCCGCAAAACAGGTCTTCGGTCCCCTGACCGGGCGCATCTGAGGATGTTGGTATCCAGGAGATACATTTCACAGATCGACATCGCGCATGTCGCTGCGATCACGGCCGCCAATATCGCGGATAAGCGCATCATCCCAGGGCGGGCCCGAGAGAGGTGATTGCTCAAGCTTGGCGGGTCGCGGTCAACTGGTCGAACTGCTCAACCGACAGCACGATAGCCGTCCGCCGGCCTCGCAGGGTCAGGCGCCATATGCTCCGGTGAGACATAGGTGGCCGAGGTCGGAAGAAGGAAGCCCTCGGGGCCGCGCTGGACCAGTTCTCACCAAGTTCGAAGACCGCATCCTCGCCTTCGATCTCGATTCATCCAGGCATCGTCTTTTCAGACGCTCTATCGCCAGCGCCAGAGTTTGATCTGTTGGGCCGCCCGCGACCTCACATGGGAACAACTGGAGGCGAAGACCGTGGTTCGCGCCTGGGGCGCCTGGCAACATCGATGCACTTGCCAGAAAGACGGTTCCGGATGTGACCTGTAGCCGTGATCTCCCATTGCTGGTCGGTCGTTGAGCCGTTGGGGTTCCGTCCGCTCATCTCACAGTCCCAGACCTGCAGTCTGGCGCGGTCGCGACCCCGGGTGCGCCCGAAACGTCGATGCATTTGCCGGACAGGGTGTTGCCGGATGAACCGCCCGCCACCCATTCCCAGCGTTGGTCAGTCTGCGAGCCGTTCGGCTTCGCCCGCTGGTCTCACAATCTGCGAGTGTCAGTGCCGTCCCCGTTGGCTACTCCTGGCTCGCCTTCCACATCAAGACACGACCCGAAAGCTGGTTGACCAGAAAGCGCCTTGCCCCGGTGCCGCAACGGCTGGCGCTGCAGCAGGAGGTACAGCCTGTGCCGTCACAGGACTGGTCATGGAATATTTCTGGTCGTTGGCGTTCGTGCAGCGCTCGATTTGAACGCGCGCACCAAGGCGGTGATCACCGCGTACTCCCAGACAATCAGCAGGCGTTCCCGAATTGGCGCGAAACGGATCGTCTCGGTGCGACGATCATAGCCATACTCCTGCTCGGTACCGTCGCACTGCAGAACCTGGGCGAGACCGTCGTTTGTGAAACCGATGCAGAACCGAGGGCTCGCATGGAAGCGGATCTTCTTTTCGCGGTGTCGACGACAAAGGCGGCGGCTGGACCACGGCAATCGCCCATTCACAAGCGGAGTGAGCTCGCGATCGGCCCGCCTGCCTGGATGCACATCGTGACCGACGTTTGCGCATAAAAAAGAAACAGGTGACCCAGCCTGCTGCGCTGCTGCCGGTGCGATAGCGACCGCAAGGCCCAAGGCACCCCAAACCGCGGCAGCTGCGCAGGCGCCCCAACGATGATGAAAACATGCACGATTCCCTATTTGGCCAGCCTGAACCACCAACGTATTGGTATAGCCTGATTGATGTTGAGGACGGATCACAGCCCTAGACGATATCCGTTCTCAAGCAGTGGAGGATACGCCTGTGAGCGCAACCTGATCGATGAGATCGCTGACACGATCAGCATAACGACCAATGTTTGCTTTCATCGCCTCGTTCATGATAGAGCCCACAGCCACGATCTTCGTCGCCATATCGAGGCCACAGTCGATGAGACGACGGCGCTCACTTGCCACAGCCTCATAGAAACTGCGTGAATTGGTGAAAAACGAGATCGCAGCGTCAACATTGATCCCCAAATGTTCGCGCTTGCGCGACGCCAATGATCTCGTCATAGACGCGCTCTATGGTCTGGCTAAACGAAAGACTAGAATAAGTGGCAGAAAACGATACCGCACCAGCACCTACGCTTCCAAGATTGTTCGCAAAATTGATATAGCGGTTTTCTTGATTAAAGGCCTCGTAGTATCGATCCGTCAGATCGAATGTGTTGGTTGTTGAGCTGATGAGATACTCAAATCCTGCAGCTGTCGGGATGGAGCCTACAAAAAACTGGTAGTGAATGCCACATCGAAATCTGTGTTTCAATGACGTACCAAGGACGATCAACAGCATAGCAAATGCTGCGCCATTCACTGATCCGATAAAGCCTTGATCTCCGAGGTTGGTGATGGTCGACAGCTGGGCCATCAACAAGGAGGCTTATTGTTTTGATCATGGGCCAAATTGACCTGCTTAGCCTCATTAAAAAATAGACCATATGCCTTTGGCGTATTTTCGAGGAATTGGACATTGTAGAGGGACCTATCCAGCAGATCGAATGTCAGCAAAAGACGCCGGCCTGATCCTGTTTCGCTGTTAAATATAAAAATCCATCTCGTATTAGTATGTCGCCTGAAGAGCTGTAGTTATGAGAGATCTGGGATTTTGATTCAGAACATAAGATGAGCCTGATTTCGTGACTGAGTACTCGGTGATGCGGCCGCCTCCCGCGATCCACATATCGCCATCAAGGTCCATAGCCATGGCATTTGCGCTGGCCGGGAGCGAGACCGTCACGCTTTGTGCCGCAAGCGATCCGGCCGCATCTGGCAGCCCAAACACATAGAGACCCGTGAGCGTTAGCCCAAAAATCGTTCCTGATCTATCGACCTCCAGATCGGTCAAAGACAGACTAGTCTTCCCATAATATGAAACCAGGTAGTTTGAATTAAGCGTGTATATATCACCTTTGTCGTTATTCAATAAACTTCTGCAGCCAAAATTACATCTCCCCGCTAATGGGAAAGCTTTATGCGACACAAAAGACGAGTGTTTTGCGCAAAGCTCAATCGCCCAAGAGCGCCGTCACTGGCGATCCTTTGGGAAGCTAACATCCCGAATTTTGTCCGACGAGTGGGAATACTCCTAGCAGCACGTTCCGTTCCCCATGTTACAATCCTGGGCTGGGCGCGTGCCAAATGCGTATCTCCTCCCCTCCGTCAGGAGCAGGAGGGGTCTTGTCGTGCAGAGGGAATGCTTCGGCAAGTCGGCTTCACAGACCAATGAGCGACACACCGCGGAACGCCCAGTAGTCACAATCCTCAAGGTCCTTTCACAAGAGATCCGACGCCCCTTCCCCCGGGGAGCGCCGCGCTCCCCTGCTTCCCTCAGCCACCGGCACCGCGTATGTCCAAAAGACATACGAAGCGCGAGGCGACCCATGCGCAAGTCCATCACCATGCGTCTCGACCCGGCCATTCTCTCCGCGGCCAAGCTGCGCGCCAAGGCGAACAATCGCACACCCTGACCAACTATGTCGAGACGCGGCTCATGCGTGACCTCGTCGACTATGACGAGAACACCAAGGTCACCGTCTTCGCGCCGGAAGGCCTTCCCGACGTGAACGACCTCGTGCGCGATCCCGGCGAGAGCGACGCATCCTACGCAGAGCGCAAGGAGCCATCGTGCGCGATCATCCAGGCTGCAGGACAACGATGACAATCCCGTTCGAGAGCGGCCAGTTCGTCTGGAGCCGCTTTCCGTTCCATGAGAAGCCAAACGATCCCGGCCCGATAGAACACATCGTCTACATCGCTGGTATCTACCCGATCCGCGGCCGTCCTCATGTGACGGCCGTTTCCATTTATACGACACCCGCCAGGTGCGCGCCGGGCGAGGCCGTTCCGATTGGTCTGATCACGCTAGGCATAACGTAAGGCAACCGGCCTCCGGCAGACCCGTGGCGGTTCACTGGAACCGCGAGGTTGAGGAGATCCCTGGGGTCGCCCGACATGATGCGGGGCGAAGAATTCGGGCGCCTGCTCGGCGTGACGCCTCAGGCCGTCGGGAAATGGCGCCGACCAGGGTCTTGTCCATGGGCCTCAAACCTTCCGGTACCCAAAATGGCAGATTACCGATGACGGACAGCTTCTTCCCGGCCTGAAGGAGGTCACGGGCGAACTCGGCGAGCCGTGGATAGTTTATCGGTTCCTTCTGCAGAACCATCCCAGGCTGAAAGGAAAAACGGCCCTTGAATGCCTGAAGGCAGGGCACATCGAGGACGTCCTCGAGACTGCACGGGGCATCGTGCAGGGTACGTTCTCATAACGAGCGCATACGATCCGCTGGGCTGCCGTTGCGGGCCTCATCCCCCCACCAAATGAGGCCCCGGACAACCTAAATTTGGAGCCAGTGCGAAGATGCCTGAGTCACGCCCTGAGACACCGCTACCGCTCTACGTGGTCGAACGCACGAGACTTCTGGCACCATGCACTCGGCCGGGCTTCACAGCGAGCTTTATGGTTGGCGTAGCAGGACCGCTTGCCGCCGCAGTCTGGAACATTGGGAGTTCAGAACGAGCGTGGGTGATGTGGGCACTCGCCACAGGCATCACATCCTGGCTGGTCCGCCTGCTTGGTCCTCCACTGGATGAGCAAGCTCACGCTGCAACGCCTCGAATGACCTTAATTCCAGGCCGCGCCTCCATGGCGCGGCCTTTTTTCATGGTCGGATCTCTCCCCATAAAGGACCCGCCAAGGCGGCTTGCCATACATCCTCACAATGTATGGCAAGGCGGCATCCATGGTGGCCGGTTCCAACGATCAAAAAGGCGAGCTCTAGACCTCGGGACCCGCCGAGCGGCATCATCGGCGATAATACAAAGTGCCTCCCGCAGCCTCACGGGCAGCATCATGATGGACCATCCTACGGGATGATCATGAAGGCTGAAGCGAGCCATCCCAATGGGAGATGGCAGGGTGATTTCACTGAAATATCACGTGGTAGTTGGTGACAGAAAACCTCCGCACTTTGTCACCAGTCTGGGAAAGGGATCGGAATGAAACATTATTACTTCCGTAGGGTGAGTGGTGTCAAAAACACTCCGCACTTTGACACCACATCAGATATGGCACGAATATGCGAATACGGCGCAGCTCCCGAAGGTCCGGGAGTGCGCACGTATTCGCTGGCTCGGCTTTAGGGTCCGCAAAGCTACCCTCGCCTCGCCCTTCGTGTGAATGCCCGTCACATAATTGGGCGCAATCATGACTGTCGCATGATTTGTATGGCCCGCGCGCCGGCTACGCCATCGCGCCAGACCTAACAGTCTGGCTGCGGGATTCAGGAGAATGAGCGGCCGAGCGGACACAGCAGCACGATAAGACAAAGGACTCCATTGTCGTCCGATATCTGGCATGATGACGACGCATCGAAATCAGCTCGTCAAAGGATCAACCGATGGATACAAGAGCTGGAGGATGGGTTGGCCTGCCCAGCTGATCACCGACAGCCTCACCCGTGCGGTGATCTACGAGAAAGTCCGTCATGCCTTCCGACAGAAAAGGCAGGAGGATCCCGGCGATCTGTACAGCCGTATTGTCGATCACCAACACAAGCTGCTGACGGGGTCACTGCCGGAGAAATTTGGCAGCACAGGGGATGTGCTCGAGAAGGTCAGCTATGGGCTTGTCCGGATGATCCTGCTCATCCATCGCGACCCACGCTTCGTGAGTATCGTCGATCTCAGCTGGAACAGCGCCAATCCTGATCGCGCAGTGGGCGGATATCGATATTGATGGAGCGGCGGCGGAATTGGAGCGCTACAGCAGAGGCGAGGACGCGGACGTTGGTCCAAGGGCAACGCGGCGGCGATATCAAGAAGCTATCGAGCGACTTTCTCCAGAGTGGAGCGCGACAGGTAGGCCAGCGTTCGGCAAGGGCATTCGTCGTCCCTATCCAGTGAATAGGCTCACCTTCGAGATGATTGCCCGAGATGGCTATGCAGATCTCCCTCGGCTCCTTGCGACCTTCAAGGCGTTCGACTTCAGCCGGCATGTCTATCATATCATCGCAGCTGAGCTGCCGAGACTCGCCTGGGAAGGACGCGAGGAGGAAATCAGCCAAAATGGTCGACCATCTCAAGGCTGATGGGACCCCTGCAAGATATCTGAAGCCTGCTGCGGTCTTTCTGATCCGCAACGGCATGTTCAAGGACCTCGCCACCCGCGAGGCGCTTTTCCGGGTTGACCGGTTGCCGGCCAGCGAAGCCACCTTCAAATGGTTCTTCGAACAGCTCCAACGGATGGTTCCCATTAATCCTCGCCGCCTGTCACCCGACAAGAAGGCGTGGGAAGGCACACCCTCGCTGGTCGAATGTCACGCAGAAGCAGGCGGCTGAATATGGGAGGCGGCTGTTCAGGCGGATTTTCTATGAGTGGTGCATGGTGATCGAAGAGTTCAGGGATCCAGACAACCATCCTCTGAACTTTTTCATGTACGACGCCCGTTATAAGCGCCGCTACGGCTCCACCTGCTAAAGCGAGTAGGACACGTAAAGGACGAGTGTTGATCGGAGCGGCAGGGCCGGAGCAAGTGATGAGAATAGCCTCGCCAACGGCGCAGCCGCGCGTGACCGGCACACCAAATCTCATGAACCCAAAGCACGACTGGCGCCGGTAGCTTGCAAGGTTCGAGCACTCGAACCGCTGATCAGAACGGCAGCGTGCTTAGGTGGGCGCTTTTTGGAGCGCGCGCGCTTTCCGCGGGCAGAAAGAGCCTTTTGCCGGGCCTTGGCGAGCCGGTCGCTGTGGCGCTGCGCCAATTCCCTCCGCTTCTCCGAGAACTCCTTGCATGCCATGGGGTAGTCGGAGGGAAGCCCCCACTTCTGGCGGTACTCGTCGGGCGTCATGTTGAACTTGGCTCCGAGATGCTTCCTGAGCGTCTTCAAGCGACGTCCATCCTCCAGACAGACGAGGTACTCGTCGAAGATCGACTCGCTCGGTGGAACCGCGGGCTTTTGAGATGTGCGCGGTGGGGACAAGTTTGCGGGCCATGCCATTGCGGCTGCGCGGTGGAGGAGAGGAGCCCCAGCGCCCCCGTGTCTACCAGTACTGGGGCTGACGAGCCTCACAAAGGTAACCCCAGTCGCGGGGAGCTGCTCAACGATCGCAAGGACGGTCGATAACGCCGACTGAAAAACGGAAGGGATATCCTCGAGCCTGGTCGGGTTGTTCTCGACATAGGACGTTGCAAACTGCGCAACGATGTCGATCAGTTCCCGACTGGGTAATGCATCGCGCGATTGAGAACCACGGACTGCGAGCTGCGGGTCGATATGCATGGCTTCGGCCTCCATGGGCGCGGTCGGATCGGAATCAGTATCTCACCCAAACTACGATCGACAAGGATTACGCGTTGCCCCCCAGGCTCGGAGCCTTTCTGCTTTCGCATTTGAAATCCTTCAGGTGGTCTCAAGGCGCAGTTGAAACCGGCTTTTGGCGAGGGCCAGCCCTCTCCCCCTCCTAATTGCAGCTCTTGTCCAGGGGCAACCACCCTAAGGCCTTGCCTTGTCGCGGGCTTGGCAAGGTGCGCGGAGGCGACATCACACCCCCAGCATCAGATACGGACAATGACCATGCTGCATCACCCGATGAACGAGCGATCGCCTCTGACAGGATTCTTCTGCGATCTCTCGGCCGGCCCATTGCTCACGAGTTCTGGCGGCCGACGTCGATTGAGGTCGCGCTTGAGGGCGGCAGCCCCAGGAGCCTCATGGTGGCCCATGAGGCCGCGCGAACCGCGTCGCGACAGACGCGCCAACATCACCATGCCCCGCTCTCCCGATCTCGATGATTGGTGCCGGGAGCCTATGCCAGATCATGTCTGGCGGGAGGCAAGGGCGCAGCTCTGGCAGCCGGGCCTTGTCGTGTATCTCTACGTGGTCGGCTGTGCGGGCTTGTTGCAGCTCTTTCACCTTTTGGGAGTGCCGGTGTTCAAGATCGGCACTCACGCTCGAGGACGCGCCAACGCGGCGGATCGATGAGCTGAACTCCAAGCGCTATGCCAGCCACTATCTCGGAAAGCACGGCTGGCAGCCCTGCGATGGCTTCAGCGACTGGGAACCCAAGGAGCCTGTCGTGTTCAGTCCCCCCTCCCCTCTCAGCCCTGTGTCGGTCACACCGACCTGTATCCGCGTCGAACTTCCTGCAGGCCTGTCGTTCGGGGAGTTCAGCAAGGCGCTGAACAGGCGCCTGGCCCCTGTCTCACTGGACCGCTGGGCGCGTCGGCTCGATGTAAGGGAAGCCAACCGTGCGCAGGGTATCGATCCCGGGCTCGGGATCCGAGGGTCACGCGTGACCTGCAATGGCATCAGCAGGATCGAGGATGCCCACGAGATCTTCCTGTTCCGGAAGAGGCGGGAGTTTCCGGCCCTCGTCGCCATTGCCGAGGACATCGTGCTGGAGCACCTGCGGGGAATTACAATCCGATGAAGCGCATGACGAGCCCGCCCCCCCTGGGGCGGGCCCTCTCATGGGCCGAAGTGACGGAGAAAGCGGGGCAACGTGTTTCATCTGGAGGCCGTCTTCTCCCCAGGCTGGCCTGAGGGCGACGAGACCATCTCCCCTTTCTTCGCCCCGAACATGCGCTTCAATGGGTCCTCATCGCTCGCAGCGCCCACACCAACCCGCAACCGCAGGATGTATCTCCTGCGGCTTCGCCGTTTCCGCGGACGTGGACGCTGCGCGGAACATCCTTGCAAGGGTCTCATGACCCTTGATGGAACCGGCAGACATCGGGGAATGGCCTGTGGATCGCGCCACGTTCATCAGGGCGGGATTAATCACCGCTCCTGATCCCCCTCCAGCGATCGGGCCAAAATGGCGCGCTCCAAGGATATGCCGGCAAACCGTCGAAGCGGCTCGGGGATCAGAGTTGCAGACAAGCAATATAGGTTTCTCCCGGATGTAAAACTGTATTTGTGTTTGCCCAGGATCAGGCGACTATTGCTGGGATAGCAGATGTGAAGCGGTAACATGATAATGAAACAACCATAAAATACTGTATCGCGGATGCTGCAAACCCTCTTGAGAAGCGGAGCCCGGAAATGTGCCTGATCTGCGCCATGTCGGCAGGAAACTTCGAAGCCGTTTCCACGCCTGATGCCGACCAGCTGTTCTGGCCCTTCGCCCAGCCACTGACGGGGCCCAACAACAAACCCATCTACAATCTCGACCAGATCATCGTGCAGCTGTCCGGCGGACCGGGCGTGACGGCAAAAGCCTGGGCTGGCGCCAATATCAGCTATTCGGTGCCAACGACGGCGCCCACGGCCTTTCCTGACCAGGGCATTCCCTACACGACCGAAATCTCCACCTTCGTAGCCCCGAGCGCGGCAAAGACGGCGGCCGCAACGCTCGCGTTCGAGATGTGGGATGACCTGATCGCGCCCAACCTCAATCCCACAAACGATCCTGCCGCACAGATGGCGTTGGCCTACTACTCGTCGACGGCCTCGACGGGGACCTTTGCCAATTCACCCACCATAGGACAGGCCAACGTCAACGGGATTACGGTCAACTCGATCGCTGGCGCGCGCGCATGGTTTTCGACAACCTGGCTGGAAGCATCAGACGCCAATTTGCGAACAGCCAATGGCGGCGTGTTCTTCGGCAATCGCGGCTTTGAGACCCTGATGCACGAGATCGGGCACATGCTCGGCCTGCAGCATCCCGGCCCCTATAACGCGACCGATGCCGTCACGCTCTGAGTATGGCCCGAAGGCCGTCTTTTTCCAGGACACGGTCCGCTACACGATCATGTCCTACTTCGCGGCCAATGCGGACGGTGGATACGGACTGGGGAACGCGGCGCTACAGCCTGGTTGACGGGCTACCCGAGGTATTTGCTCCAGGGGCCGTTTATAGCGACACCAAACTGCCCATTCCGGCGAATACGCCGGTGCTGCGACAGACGGCGGCCTCCACCCCCATGGTCATGGACATCCTTGCCATTCAGGCGAGGTATTGGCGCCGATCTCACGACGCAGACAGGCAATGACATCTACGGGTTCGACTCGGCCATCTCTGGTCGCCCCATGTATAATTTCGATACAAATCCCAATCCGGTCTTTAGCATCTATGATGCGGGAGGTTTCGACACCCTGAATGCTAACCGCTACACGATGAGCCCAGACCATCAATCTCAATCCTGGGACCTATTCGAGCATAGGTGGACTGGTCAACAATATTGGAATTGCGTTCAACGCCTGGATTGAAAGCGCGCTGGGCGGCTCAGGCAACGACACGATATTTGGAAACGACCTCGATAATACTCTGTACGGCAACGGTGGTAATGACACGATCGATGGCGGTCGGGGCAATGACACCATCTACGGTGGAGAAGGAAACGACACTCTGACCGCGGGGCCCGGGCAGAACCAGCTTCTGGAGGGCGGGCCTGGAAACGACAAGTTCATCACCCGCTACTCCGTCGGTGACCTCCGCCATCATGCGCGGCGGCATTGGCGACGACACCTACGTCTATGACGGCGTGTCCTTCACCATCCAGGAGGGACAGACCGAGGGCAATGACACGGTCGAGGCCTCCGCGACCTTCTTTCTTCCTGATCTCGCGAGTGTCTTCGTCGAGAACCTTATTCTCACCGGGGTGGAGGCGATCGATGGAACCGGCAACAGGCTGGGCAACCTTCTCCTCGGTAATGAGAACAACAACAGGCTCTCTGGCCTCGGAGGGCAGGACCGCCTATTCGGAGGCAAAGGCAACGACATCCTCGATGGCGGCGAAGGCTACGACACCCTGGACGGGGGCCTTGGCGATGATCAGTTCATTCTGACCTCAACCGCTACGCCGCCCGGCATCACAGTCTCGCTGGGAGGCCTGGCCTACGACGAGATTGCGGAGGCACCGGAGGGCGGTAAGGACACGGTGTTTGTTCAGGCGGCGCTCGCCAATCTCAACACGGGGGCGTTCTTCACGTCCTACACGCTGCCCGCCAATGTCGAGGACCTGATCATCACAGGCACGTCCCGGGGTCGGCAACGACATTGGGAGACGCTCGGCAGGCAATAACGGACGCAACACGCTGACCGGACTGGGCGGAGACGACGTCCTCAACGGCCTTGATGGCTATGACTTCCTGATCGGGGGCGTGGGGAACGACTATTACGTGCTGGGATCAACGGCCAACGCGCCCTTCGCCAGCAATTTCAGCTATTTCTTACGATGTGGTCACGGAGCTTGTCGGCGAGGGCACCGATACGATCGAGCTGACCCCCGCCCTGTCCAGCATCAACCGGCTGACCTTCGCAGAGACGTTTTTCACCAGCTATGCCCTTCCGGACAATGTCGAGAACCTCGTTCTCGCCGGGAACCGGGATTTCAACGCCACCGGCAATAGCCTGGCGGAACTGGATGATCGGGAATGCCGGCGTCAACGCACTATCGGGAGGCATCGGCGACGACAGGCTCGAGGGTGGCGGCGGGAACGACACCCTGGATGGCGGCGAGGGGCTCGACACAGCAGCGTTCAAGGGCGTCCGGTCCAATTATGCGGTGACCCGCAATGGAGACGGGTCCTATACCGTGACGGACAGCGTGGCAGGACGGGACGGAACGGAACGGCTTGTCAACATCGAACAGATGCTGTTCGCCGACCAGACCGTCTCCCTGCTGTCCGACCTCAGCTTTGCGGGCCTTGTGTCAGCCATCCCCGCCCAGACCAAGGCGATCGCTGCCCGCCTACCAAACCCTCCTCGGCGGCGTTCCCAACTCGTCGGGGTTCGACTTCCTGATCAAGGGCAACTTCGCCACCAATTTCGGAGCGGGCCCTGGTGCGGTGTTCAACGACGAGAACGTCTTCATCAACGTCACCAATGCCCTGGTTCAGGGCAATGGCAATGCTGCCGCAAGGTTCAACCAGCTCGCTGGCGGTACGAGCTTGTCCGAGAAAGTGGCTGCCATCTATGGCCAGGTTATCCCCGCCTACAAGCAGGCCCCGGACGGGCTCGCCTTCCTGACCCGGCCAGAAGGTCTGTCGTTCTATGAGAATGTCGCTCGGCGAAAGAGGGATCGTTGCGGAAAACGGAGGGGCCGTGATCGCGCTGGCCTCTCTGCTGAAGATCGCAGTCGATTCCAAGATCGGCGTTGGGAACCCTGTCGGGGATTTCCTTTTGGCCATCGCGGACGGCTCGGCGACACTGCCAGCCACCAGTGCCTCTCTGCTCCCCATCGAGACAGTCGACGGGACCCGATATGATGCGGATGATGCGCAAGACGCCCTGCCGGGCTTCTCAGGGCCCCCGCCGGCTGCAAGCCCTCTCATCGGAATGGGGGTGCGCGTTGAAGCTGATATGGGTGTTTGAGACCGCGGGTTCCGAGGCGCCACTCCCCCTACCTCAGTGACTGGTGCCAGACGTCTTATCCCGATCATGCCTGGCAGGAGGCAAGGGCCGGGATCTGGCAACCAGGCCATGGGGTTTGTCTCGACGTAGCCAGCTGCGCAGGCCTGTTCCAGCTCTTCGCCCTGATGGGGATGCCGCTGTTCGAGATCGGCCTGACGTTCGGAGGAAGAGCCAAGGGGCCGGCTGCGATGCCATAATCCCGGCAGCCTTCGCTGCTCATTGGCGGGGTTGAAAGAGAACCCTCGTGCAACGCCACGAAGACCTCTATCCGACGACGAGGACGATTGAGATTGTGAACCCTCATCCGCCAAACGTGCAGCCCATTCGCACAAAGCGGCTCCTGCTGAGGCCTCTGACGGCAGATGATGCGCCAGCACTCGCACTGCTGACGAACGATGTGTCGATCGCCCGCATGATGGCGACCATTCCGCACCCCTTCGCGTTCGCAGATGCCCTCGCCCTCATCGGCGAATATATGGATCTGGCTCGGCAGGGTACCGCGCCGGCCTTGCCATCGTCAAGCCGGGGCGGGAGACATTCCCTCTCGGCGTTGTCAGCTACAGCCTTCATGGCACCGCGTGCCGACATGGGGTTCTGGCTTGGAGCCAAGCACCGCGGCAGGGGCTATGCAGAGGAGGCTGTGCGGGCTGTGATCGAGATGGTGATGAGACGTGGCGACATCGGCTACATCACAGCCGGCGCGTACTACGACAATCTCGAATCCATCGGGCTGCAGACCAAGATCGGCTTCATCCGCACGGGCGTTTCAAAGCGACTGAACAGGTTTCGCGGTGAGCCAACCGATCACATTGATATGGTCTATTCCAGGCCCCGGTAAGGCCCTTCCCTCGCCTCCTGGGCGACGGTCAGATCAAAGCAGGGCGGTTCATTCGACGCCCATCAGCAATTGACCCTCGATGACAGCACAACGAGCCCATATTCGCGCTGCCACGTATGGCTATGTTCCAGTGTGGCATCTGAAGCCCGCAAGCTGACGTGATACCGTCGCAGACAGACGATACTTACCCTCTTTGGAAGCGACCATGCCAACGAGCTTTCAGGCCCTGGACTTCTCCGTAGCATTGAGGACTGGCTACACCACGGCGTTCGTCATTGAGACCGCTGTAGGTGACTTCAATGATGACGGAAAAATTGACGTCACCTTCTCTTACTTTCTCCATCCTCTCGAGGACCGCGCCGTACCAATCCGTGTGCTGGCCGGTGACGGTAAGGGAGGCTTCACCGAGGCCACCACCCAGCTTTTTGGAGCGACACCCCCCGTCACCGTGCATGGTCGCCAGATCATCGTCGCTGACTTCAACAAGGATGGGCGGGCAGACGCCTTCTTTGCAGATCATGGTCTCGACACAGACCCGTTCCCAGGAGCACGCAACGCTCTCTTTCTGTCACAGGGGACGAACGGCCTCCTGAATGCTGTCGACCACGTCCCGAACATCGCGGACTTTTCGCATTCGGCCGCCGCAGGTGACATCGATGGCGACGGTGATATCGACCTTTTCGTTGGTAATCAGGGCAGCGGGGAGAAATATCCCTATCTCCTGTTCAATGACGGAACGGGGAATTTCACCCTCAATCGTGCGGGACTGCCAACAACCCTTCAGGACAAAGACCCAGGAAACAGCACCTGCGCATTATTCGATGCTGACGGCGATGGAGATCTGGATCTGTTCCTCGGCCCCTGGGATCCGCGCCTGCGGGCAGCCATCATCCTCGAGAACGACGGCAAGGGGAACTTCCTGAAGACACTTACGACCATACCTGTCCCAGGTCATGGAACGACGGAGAATGTGGTCGACGCCAAGTCAATTGATCTCAACGGGGACGGCAAGCTGGACCTCGTCATCAATACCGTCGTCGACTTTCAAAGCGTCGGTTACATCCGATTCTACATCAACGACGGCAAAGGCAACTTCACCGACGAAACAGACCTTAGGCTTCCTGCCCGCCAGTCCGAGAACTGGAACCCGCGCGTTCAGTTCGTCGACCTTAATGGCGACGGCAAGCTGGACATGTTTCTCTCGAGCGGCTCCGCGCGTCCGGTCTTCCTGAACGACGGAACAGGCCGTTTCATTCAAGCGGGCGCGGATATTGTCCCGGGTATCGACCGATACGACAGGCTCTATGCAGCCGACTTCAATGGCGATGGCCGCAGCGATATCATCAGCGCAAGGGGCAACTGGGAGGGCGCCGAGCACTTCCGCGTCTATCTTGCGACCGTTCCGGCATACGAGATGGCCCTGACCACAGCGGCAAACAGCATCCTGCGGATGTCGAATGCTGCGCTGGTCAGCGACTTATCCAACCAGATCGCATCGGGCAGCTTAAGCGAGGCGGCCGCAACAAACGCGGTCATCAAGACCGCCGGGGCGACGACCTCAGTCGCATCGCTCGCCTATGAGTTCTTCACCGGCAAGGTCCCAAGTCTCGCCGGTATGGACTATCTCGTCTCGCCGACGGGACCCAACGCGAACAGCCTCAACAGTCCCTATTACCAGAGCTTCAACCTGGAGAACCGCTACATCAATTTCGCCGTCAATCTCGGCAAGCTCGGCGAAGGCAAGGCGGGCTTTGAGAGCGCATACGGTTCGCTCTCCATCGTTGAAACAACCCAGAAAGCCTACGCGACGATCTTTGGCACTGTACCGGGTGAGGCAAAGGTTCATGCCATGATCGACAGCCGTGCTGACTATTTTGCCTACTACGGTGGAGATGGCCCCACTGGCTTAGGGACCAAGGCGGCGTTGGTCGGGTGGCTTCTTGCCGAAGCCCAGAAGGCCAATCTCGGCGTCATGGTTCAAGCCAACAATGCCTGGCTGAAGGATCTGTCAGACGGATCGGCACCCTTCGCCATCGACATTCTTGACCCGACGAAGGGCTACTGGGATGCGAGCTTCATCTACTGAGCTGAGACGATCCCCCTGACGCGGGGAGGAAGAGGCCCACGGGACAGCATCTTGCTCCCGGTAGGGCTGGACAGCGGGCCCTCAGCTGTCCATGAAGAGGCCGCTATACAGTTGCGGGAACACCCATGGCCTCTTGGACGTCTGGCTACGTTGCTGACATTGGCTACACGCACGGCTTTTATCGCGAGCTGACGCCGAACCTGTTGTCGTTTGTCGCGCTCGCCCAAGGCCAGCAGGCCCCGGACGCTTCAGCTCCCCTCACCTATTGCGAGCTAGGATGTGGCCAGGGGTTCTCAATGAACCTGCTGGCGGCAGCCAATCCGCATATCCGATTCTATGCAACCGACTTTAATCCTTCACAGGTTGCAGGAGCTCGCCGCCTGGCGTCAGAAGCCGGGCTTGAGAACGTCGCCTTTTATGACACGAGCTTTGCCGATTTCGCCGATGAACCGAGCTTGCCGCGTGAGTTCGACATTATCGCACTGCACGGTATCTACAGCTGGATCAGCGCCGAGAACCGACAGGCGATCGTCAACTTCATCGCTCGCAAACTGAAGGTCGGTGGCCTCGTCTACATCTCCTACAATTGCCTTCCAGGTTGGTCGGCTGCTGCACCCATGCGGCAGCTCATGTACCTCCATGCGAAGTCCCGTGGCGGACCGACCGCTCCGCGTCTTGAAGGGGCACTCAACTTCGTTGAGCAGATCCAGAACTCAGGTGCGGCTTATTTCAGGGCTATCCCCGGCCTCAAGGAGCGGTTTGAGAGGATCAAGGGCCAGAACAGGAACTATCTCGCGCACGAGTATTTCAACGACGACTGGAATCTCCTCTACCACGCCGATGTTGCGCGGGAACTGAGCGCCGCCAAGCTGAGCTATCTTGGTTCCGCAGCCGTCCTCGAACAGATTGATGCGATCAACCTCACGGCCGAACAGCAGCAGCTGATGGCCGGGATCGAGGACCCGGTGCTGCGAGAGACAGTCCGGGACTTCATGATCAATCAGCAGTTCCGCCGGGACGTCTTCGTCAAGGGCGCTGTCTCCCACACCGTTCGGACCGTCCAGGAGGCCTGGCTTAGCCAGCGCTTCGTCCTGTCAGTTCCTGCCGAGAGCATCGAGCTGAAGGTTCGTGGCGCTCTGGGTGAGGCCACCATGCAGGAGGACACCTATCGCCCCATCCTGAAGGGTCTGAGCGACGGACCAAAAACTGCCCGAGAGCTGTCCGCCACCCCCGAGGTTAGGGATCTCGGCTGGGCAAAAATTCAGCAGGCCCTGAGCATTCTGGTTGGTATTGGGCACCTTCAGCCAGCCCTCCCCGCCAAGGACGATAGCCGCCGATCCAAAACGACCAAGGCGTTCAACCAGGCTGTCATGACCAGGGCGCGAGATCATGGCGAGCTGCAGTACCTGAGTTCGCCCGTCAGCGGTGGCGGTCACAGTGTTGGGCGCTTTCAGCAACTCTTCAGCCTATCTATCGCCGAAGGTGGAAAGACGCCGGATGCCTGGGCTGCCTTCGTCTGGAAGCTGATCGCAGCCCAGGGGCAGCGGCTTCTGAAGGGGGACCGTGTGGTGGAGACTGAGGAGGAGAACCTTGCCGAACTGAAGATTCAGGCTGAGGAGTTCGCTTCCAAGCAGCTACCGGTGCTGAAGAGCCTCCAGATCCTCTGACGGGCACCGGGGACCTCTTCTTGCGCGGGGGTACAAGACCCTAACCGCCCAGCGCAAGAGCGTACTGAACGAGTCAACTCACTCAGAAGCCAGAAATGAAGCTTTTGAGACCGCTATCAACACACTAGCGTCTTCAATAGCCCAAGACTGCTAACGTTGTCTGCGGACAACAAAATCCACGGCTGCAGGGTAGTCCTAGCCGAAGAGGATGCGATAGGTGTTGGGATCGTAGAATCGAAGGATTTCGGTCACAAAAGCCTTCGGCTCCAACCCAAGGGCATGAGCCCATTCCTCATAGCGATCAGGAGGAATACGCCCACGACCGGTCTCAAGCTGGGAGATGAAAGTGTAGTAGTCGGCACCCACCCGTGCTGCAAGATCGCGTTGCGAGAGACCGGCTGCCTCGCGCTGCTGCTTGAGCCAGCGACCAGCTTCCCGCCGTAGCTCTTGAACTTCGTTTGCCGTGCGCTTCTGCGGATTGCCATACATAGCGCGTTCCTAACGTCCAAAGGGTATATCAAACTCTATACCAATGGTACAGCATTCCGCAATCTCTATTTTGCGGAGACAGGTTGTCCTCTCCTCACCGCTCCCGGAAGGAGTGATGGAATGCATCCGTCAGTGGCTTGGTGAGATAGCTTAGGACCGTGCGCTCACCCGTGTTGAAAATCACCTCTGCCGGCATGCCCGGGCGGATGCGCTGCGCCAGCTGGGGGGGAATATCAGTCGCTGAAATCTCGATGATCGCCTGGAAATATGGCGTGCGGGTCGCCTCATCCATCAGACGGTCGCGCGATACGGTTTTCGTTGTCCCAAGGATCGTGGGCGTTTCCCGCTGGTGGAAGGACGGCAGGCGCACCTCGACCACATTGGAGATCCCGGACAGCCTGTCGATATCCGTGACCGCAACCTGCGCCTCAATGATCAGGTTGTCATTCTTCGGCACGATTTCAAGAAGCGTGTCGCCGGGGCGAACCACAGCACCAACGGTGTAGATGCGCGGATTGATGTTCTGGACCTCGCCGTCGCGGGGCGCTCTGATCTCATTCCGGCGCAGCACGTTCTCGGCGATGTTCAGCCGTTCCCGCAGATCGTGGAGCTTCTGTCGAACGTCGAGGATCTGGGTCGACACCTCTTCCTGGAACTTCTGGCGCAGCTGCTGCACCTGAAGCCGCATCTCTCCGATATTGTTTTCGGCCTTGGCAATATCGGCCGTATTTCGGCCCACGGTCCCATCAAGGCGGGCACGTTCACGCTCGAGCGCCGTCAGCCTCGTGATCGGCACGAGATTCTTGGTGAAGAGATCGCGCACGCCGACCAGTTCCTGGTCGATGAGTTGGAGCTGCTTCTCTGCGGAAGCACGCTCCCGACCGAGCCCCTCGATCTCTGTGCGGTACTGTTCAACACGGCTCGTCAGAATGCCAATCTGCCCATCGAGCGCCCGCTTCCGGTCACGGAACTGCAAGGACTGGTCGAGGAGAATACCGGCAACGCGGGGGTCGTCCTTGCGCCGAAGGAGGTCCTGGGGGAACTCGATTTCGGCAACCTCGCGCCGTTCGGCGGTCAGGCGGGCTTCCGAGGCGAGTGCCAGATCGAGCTGGTTACGGGTTGCATCGTGATTAGCGCGCGGACTCGTGTCGTCGAGGACGAAAAGCACTTCGCCCTCCTTGACTACTTGGCCGTCCCGGACTCTGATTTCGCCGATGATCCCCCCCTCAAGGTGCTGGACGACCTGACGCTTCGACTGAACCGAAACAGTTCCCGCGGCAATGACGGCGCCATCGATATGGGCAACTGCAGCCCAGCTACCAAAACCTCCAAAGATGACAGCGATCAGCGCATAGCCTGCTAGCGCCACGCGCTTATAGTTGCCGTCCGGCATCTCGACCGCCATTGGGGTCTCCTTAAAATCCGACCGTAGCGCCTCAGATAAGGGCTCTAGACTGCGCCGCCAGCCTGCTGTGGCTGAATAGCAGTGCCTGGACCTGGGACAACACGGGGTCCAGCAATCCTCGCCATGATCTCATCGCGTGGGCCAAAGGCCTGAACCGCGCCATCCTGCAGGACGAGGATCGCATCGCACTGGCTCAAGGCATTCGTCTTATGGGTCACCATGACGACAGTACGGCCCGCCTCCTTGAGACGGCCAATGGTGGCCATGAGAGCTTGCTCGCCAGCCGAGTCGAGAGAGGCGTTGGGCTCATCAAGAACGATCAAGGCGGGCATGCCATAAAGAGCTCGGGCGAGACCGATACGCTGCCTCTGACCACCCGATAGCGCAGCTCCGCCATCGCCAATCTGGGTGTTATAGCCATCCGGTAGACGCTGAATCATCTCGTGAACATCTGCCATCTGCGCAGCCATGACGATCTTCTCGTCATCCACCTCGCCAAAACGGCAGATGTTCTCTGCAATGGTCCCCCCAAATAGCTCCACGTCCTGAGGCAGATAGCCCAAATGTTGCCCAAGCTGTTCAGGATCCCAATGCGCAAGCTCAGCCCCGTCGAGCCGAACAGCGCCAGCGGCCGGAGGCCAAACACCAACCAACATACGCGCAAGTGACGACTTGCCGGCAGCACTCGGCCCGATCACACCAAGAACCTGACCGGGCGCCAACTTCAAGGTCACGCCCTTGAGGATAAGTTGATCCCGACCCGGGGCACGGACCACGACATTCTCAACGGAGAGATCACCCTTAGGGGCTGGGAGCTTCAGACGATTGCCCAATTCCGGGATTGACCTCAGCAAGGTCTGAACGCGCTCAAAAGCTGAGCGCATCGTCACAATGCCTTTCCAGTTGCCAATTGCGACCTCAACGGGCTGGATGCATTTGCCGACGATAATTGAGGCGGCAATTATCGTACCGGGTGTCACCTCGCGGCGGATCGCGAGATAGGCTCCAAGGCCCAGCACAAAGCTTTGGACAAACATACGGTTGAACTTGATCGCAGCCATGACGATCCCAGCGCGATCGGAAGCGAGCGCCTGCATCGCAAGAGCCTCGATACGGCTCCCTGCCCACTGACGCCGAAGATTGCCAACCATGCCCATCGCCTGAAGGACTTCGGCATTGCGAAAGGTCGTAGTTGCCTTGTTGTTGGCAGCGATATTGGCCTTAGTCGCCTCGTTCAAGCGATCCTTCGTCAGCTTGTCATTGGCCCAAGCAAGTGTGCCCGAAATGACGATGCTGATGACCGCAAGAATCCCATACCAAGGATGAAGCAGCGTTGCGATCAAGATATAGATGGGCACCCACGGCAAATCACAAAGCGATATAATACCCGAACCGGTGAAAAACTCCCGGATAGTGTCGGTATCGCGGAGCGCTTGGACGTGTCCAGAGGAAGGATTAGCCAACGTCGCCCTTTGAACTGCAGAGAATGTCTGTTTATTGATGTTCTCATCAAATTTCACACCTGCGCGCACGAGAAGCCTTGTTCTGATGCTCTCAAGACCAGCAGATATCAAATATAAGAATGCAATAAGAAGCGTTAGAACCACTAGTGTTGTAATATTTCTGCTAGATAGCACCCGATCATATACCTGCATCATATAAAGCGGTGCTGTGAGCCCCAGTACATTTATGAAAAATGAAAAAACACTGCGGTCCAAACAGCAGGTTTGACAGAGGACATTGCACCGTCAAGCGCAGTGCGATTGGGGACCGGAGTACGAGCGGTACGCAAAGTCATTATGTCCTTCTTGGCGTCCGATAGCGTCTGGATCTAGCTAACTACCGACTATCTTAGTGTCTGCAGGAATGTATCGTGCCTAGGCACCTTGACGCAATTGCGGCGTCCAAGGTGGGTAGATCACTGTTGCAGTAGCGCTTTTGCCGATCAAGGGACAACAAGTTAGCTACGTAGACTTACCAGCCCGCTTAGATTGCATCACGACACAGGGAAGCGCCTAATGTCAGATTAGCCGGGCCCATGCTTTGAATACAAATCTCACCGCACTCAGCGGGATAGACATATACCCCGCAACGAAAAACAAAAGGCCCCGGCAGTTGCCGGGGCCCATTGCATCACATGTCAAGGAATTTACGAGACAAACACAACGTCCGTAGCGTCCAGATTGGCCGCATTGATGCCAACCAAGGTTGCAATCAGAGTCGAGTTTGCCGTCGTAAACGCACTTTCGTTAGAGGTGTAGTACACCTTAACGCCAGCAGTACCGGTATTTGCTCCGACGAAGACGATTGCGCCACCGGTACCCGCCGCAGTTCCGTTTAGGTCCACAGCCGTCGTAGTCGGATCCGCAGTCACCTTGTAGAACGTACCTTCAGCGTTAGTAGCAGCGTCGCCGAGCGTTGTGGTGGTGGACCCCACATTAAACGCCGTAGCGCCCGTCTTAAACTGAAGCTTGTCAACCGCAGCATTGTTAGCACCGGGGTCGAAGCCCGTGATA